>JALGBA010004070.1:0-287955 GCA_023970755.1 Azemiops feae | reverse complement strand
GATCCATTAAAATTTGAGAGTAAGATTTCATGTACTCCGTAGCTTCCAAGATTTTTCCCAGTATAAGTTCGTAATCAAGCTGTGGGTAAGATTCCTCCATTTCAGTGGTGAAAAGATCTTTTAATCTTTTAGTGAAGGCTATATTTAGTAAACGTCAACAAATATTCACCTCCAATTCCTAGTAGACAAAATCACCACCCAGCTGTTTCAAGTTATCTTTACCCTTATCCTTTGAAGGTCAGAGCCATCCTCCAGCAAAATGATATACAGTTGCAGTAACACTTTTCGTCACAAGATGTCCTCAGTAGGCTGTAAAGTCTTTCCAAATTAATAGATTTTTTGTTTTTCATATTAAAAAAGTAAAAAAGAAAGGCATCTCCAGGATAATAAATAGCGTGGTTATAATAGTAATGTTCAAAAGTAGAAATATTTTCAGGATCCCTCAGTATTCCAAGAGTTAAGTAGTCAATAAAAAAATAGCTGTTTTATTTTTTTCAGTTTCCAAAGCTGTTTTTCCCACAGTGCCGAAACGCTGCTCTCTCACAGCAGGGAAGTAATTCAAATTCAAGTTTTTTACAGGAGAGTAATTAGGGAAAGAGGGGGAAGGAAAGGTCTCACCCGGATTCTCCACGGGGTTTTTTTGTGCTTAGCTGTTCTTCTGGCTTTCGGCTGCCGCAGCGAAGTGATCGTCCATTTTACTGGGCGATCTTTTCTCCGATGGCCCTAAGGAGCTAGCTCGGACCGAGGAAGGAGCTGCTGCCCTTCCCCTGTCGACGGCCTCCTCAACGGTGGTCGCCCCTCCAGGGTGACTTTTCGACCCGATTAAGGGTCTACTGGCGGAGGGAAAAACAGCCGATGGAGAGACGAGGCTCTCCGTGCGACTTCGTGTGCCGGAACCGGAAGCCTCCAGTCTCTTCTTAAAAACTTCCAGTGTTGGAGCATTCACCACTTCTGGAGGCAGGTTGTTCCGCTGGTTAATTGTTCTAACTGTCAGGAAGTTTCTCCTTAGTTCTAGGACTAGGTTGCTACTCCCCTTGATTAGTTTCCATCCATTGCTTCTTGTCCTGCCTTCAGGCGCTTTGGAGAATAGCTTGACTCCCTCTTCTTTGTGGCAGCCCCTGAGATATTGGAACACTGCTATCATGTCCCCCCTTGTCCTTCTCTTCATTAAACTAGACATACCCAATTCCAGCAGCCGTTCCTTATATGCTTTAGCCTCCAGTCCCCTAATCATCTTTGTTGCTCTTCTCTGTACTCTTTGTAGAGTCTCAGCATCTTTTTTACATCATGGTGACCCAAACTCATGTTGGCTACTGGTTATAACCTTGTTTGCTTCTAGGTGTTCGCAGATTTGTTGCTTGATTATCTTTTCCAAAATCTTCTCAGGTGTTGATGCCAGGCTGATTGGTCTGTAATTTCATGCATCTGGGTTTTTTTTCCCTTTTTTGAATATGGGAACTACATCAGCTCTTTGCCAGTCCTCAGGTAGTTCCCTGGTGATCCAAGAACTTTTTAAGATATGTTTCAATGGTTCTGAAATCACATCTGCCAGTTCCTTCCGAACACTGGGATGTAATCTGTCAGGACCCAGTTATTTGAATACATCTAGAGCTTAACTTTCTTCTTTAACTTTCTTCCCTAGCTTTTCGTAATCTCTTGTTATTGTTTTCAGGTTCATTGTTGTGTTGTTCATCCGCACGTGTAGGAGAAGATGTTAATAGTAGTAATAATAGTAGTAATAATGTAGGAGTAGATATTAAAGAAGATAGATAAAACAGGTGCTACTGTAGGAGAAGAAAGGGGTAGTAATCTGTGGGGTTGATTATTTTAGTAAGGTTCTCAGTTACATCTTTGATTTTTGCTCCAGGGAGACAACATACCTCCCTAGATCGACTGTTCGGTCTTCAGACTATAGTTTCTGTCCCCCTAAGAATTGAATCTCCTATCACCAATACTCGCCTTTTTTTCCCTAAGGAAGTCTGGGATACTTTTCTTCCTGTCACAGGAATGCTGGGTTGTGCCTCTTTTTTTAGAAACTATTGATGACTGCTCTTTTATAGGTGTCTGTATATTTTCTTCCAAGGGGAGGCTATGAACGTGATTGTTCAGTTCCAGAGGGGATTCAATGGAATGGGCTAGGGTAGATAGTAGGGCCTTTGCTGTTGGTTGTTGTTTTCTTCTAAAAGTGACATGTTTCCATCAGTCTTCCTGAAGAATGATAAAGTACTGAGAAAAGTGAGAGATGAGCCACTACAATACAAAAATAAAGAAATTGTGGTCTTAAAACAGATACCTAAGAGAGTAAGAGACACTACCACTTTTTAACTACAAAGCTGATTGCAAAAGGCATAAACCTTAGATGGTTAATGCCTGAAGGCATCTTAATAAATTGGAATAACACAAGGTATCGATTGGATTCAATCTGGAAAGCAGAAGATTTCGAAGCAAGAAATCGAGCAATTCTAGATGAAGGAGTGCAACAACGACAAGAGGAGAGCAAGGAACAGAAACAAACGAGACAATCCAAGAAATAACTACACAAACAGGAGAACAGAAAGAGAAAGGTGAACAAGAGGGTGAAGGTGAAGGAACTGCCAGAGAACAGAGGATTACAAGATCGACTAGACCTAAATATAAATAATGGAAATGGAGAAAGAAAATGGAATTTTCTCAGTGAATGTAAATGGACTAAACTCTCCATCAAAAAGAAATAAAATTTTCAGGAAACTACAGAAATTGAATATAGATATAATTTGTTTGCAAGAGACACACATAAAAAACCAACATTATAAATTACTGGAATACCCAAAAATTGGGAAACTTTATTATGCATCAGCACATCAGAAAAAAAGAGGTGTTGCTGTATATATTAAAGAGACAATAGATTCTAAAATGGTTTACTCAGATGAAGAAGGAAGAATTGTGATGGTAGAAATATATCTACACCAAAACCAAACATTGTTAGTAGCAATTTATGCACCAAACAATTACCAAGAAGAATTTTATCAAAGCCTACATAGAAAAATAATAGAAATGGAGTACCAAAATATTTGCTTAGTAGGAGACTTTAACGCGATAGTAGATGGGACAATTGACTATAAAAGCAGGAAAACAGGAAAAACTGGAAGAAGATGATTACCTAAGACATTTTTTGATATGACAGACGAAATTGGAATACAAGACGTTTGGAGGGAAACTAATCCAGAAAAACTACAATACACTTTTTACTCAGTCAAAAATCCTGGTCAAGAATTGATATGATTTGGATGATGTCTGAATTGAGGATGAATATACAGGAAATTGAAATAGAAATAGGTACATGGGCAGACCATAACCCTTTAAAAGTGACATGGAGAGGAACACAAAAAAGACCAAGAAGGACATTAAATCAATCTATACTAAAAGAAAGAGAATTCATAGAATTAGCGAAAAAAGAAATGGAGCTCTTTTTTAGAGAAAACAAAAAAGAAGATACAACATTACAAAATGTATGGGATACAGCTAAAGCAGTGGTGGCGAACCTTTTAGACACCGAGTGCCCAAACTGCAACCCAAAACCCACTTATGTATCGCCGGGTGGGCGTGGCCTGTTGGGCGGGCATGGCCCACTGGGTGGGCGTGGCCACGGTGGTCACGGCAGACTGGGTGGCCGTGGCCAGGGTGGCCGTGGCCAGCTCGATGTTGCTCCTGAGGGCTGGGCAGGGTTGGGGGAGATCCAGGGGGTCTCTGGCGGGTGGGGCAGTGGGCAGGAGGGCGTCTTGCTCAGCTGATGGCTTGGGGAAGGGGGCAGCTACACCCCCTCCCAAATGCTGCCATCTCACGAAAGCAGGATGAAAACTCCAAAAAGCGACAAGGAAAAAAAGTTAAAACAGAAGAGTGTCTCGCAATGGTTTTCTTCCCTGGGGGGGTGGGGGGCATAGGGGGAGGCTCCTGAGCCCCGCAGCTCTTCCGAGGGGAGGAGGAGAGTGGGGAGGGGCTGTGCTGGGATCGGGGCTCCTCGTGCCTTCCACTGCCTGCCTGCGCTCTTCTGCCGCAGATGCTGCAGCTCCGCTTGCCTGGCAGGGCGGGGGCGCGCTCGCGCACGGGGATGCACATGGGGCTGCTGCCTCGCTTTCCGTGCCGGGAATGGGATGGACTGGGCGCGGAGCCTTCTCGCGGAGCCTTCTCGTGGCTTCTTCCCCCACCCCACCTACTGCTCGTCCTGGGGCAGCTGCCGCCATCCCGTGCTCTCCAGCCCGTCGTGCCAGGATGCCTCCCTTTGGGCTCCCTCAGCCTCTCCCCCCCCCTCCAGGCTGGGGCTGGTCAGATTCCCCCCGTGGGCAGCCCTGCACCCGTCCCCAGCCAGCCCTCCTCCTCCATCCTCCTGCTCCTTCTGCAGACGGACCGCGGCTTACTGAGCCGGGCGGCGCCTCTCCCCGCACGCGTCCTCAGGCGGAGGAGCTGGGCAGCCACGGCTCTCGCTCCCCTCCGGCCTCCATCTGCCCGAGGCCTGAGCTCGGCGTGCCCGGCTGGCCGGCAACGGGCTGGAGAGCGCGGGATAGTGGCAGGTGCCCCGGAACGAGCGGTAGGTGGGGTGGGCGCTCCCAATGTCCACGGGGGGAGAAGCGGCGAGGAGGCTCCACGCCCAGTCCATCCCAGCCCTGGCACGGAAAGCAAGGCAGCAGCCCCATGTGCGTCCGACCCAACCCTCGCAAAGCGCCGTTCTCCCGCCGCCCCGACCCAACCCTCGCAGAGCCCTGACCCGTTTCCTTACCTCCGCCCGGCTTGTTCCGCAGCCTCATGGCAGCGGCACCGGGCAGGAGGCGGGAAATGGCTGGTTTCGGTGTGCGGCTGTTTGCTTCCGGCCGGAGGCAAACAGCCACGCCATGCTGAAACCGGCCATTTGCCGCAACGCAAGGCGCATGGCGGCAAACGGCCGGTTTCATCGTGGCATGGCTTTTTGCCTCCAGCTGCCGCCGTCACCGTTTCCCCCCACCCGCTGCACGGATCGCCCTGCTGCCGCCGTTTCCCCCCCACCCTCCGCACAGATCGCCGTGCCGCCGCTGTTTCCCCCCACCCCCTGCATAAATCGCCCTGCTGCCGCTGCCGGTTCACCCCACCCCCCAGCACGGATCGCCCTGCCGCCGCCGCTTTCCCCCCCACCCACGCCCACATCGCCCTGCCGCCGGGCGCTTCCCCCCACCCCCGCGCATGGATCGCACTGCCGCCAGCTGCCCGGTTTCCCCCACCCCACAGCCGGATCGCCCTTGCCTCCGTTTCCCCCCGCCCCCCGCACGGATCGCCCTGCCGCCGCCGCAACTCACTTGCAAGTCCAGGGCGCTGGAGTTTCCCGGTGTAGCCATGCCAAGCCATGCCGCCAGGCTTCCCAGTGGCCAGCAGAAGGGAGATCGTGGTAAGAGCGATCTTTTTCCCCATTCCCTCCCTTCTTTTTCTGTGCCGCTTCTGGCTTCTCACCTCTCCCCGCCCAGTTCTTGCAGCTGCTCCCTGACTCCCGGTGCAGAGAAAGAAAGCGAAAGCGCTTGCGGGAGCAGCCCGGCCCTGCCTCCCTCTGGGGCGATGGCGCGCGTGCCCACAGGGACGGCTCTGCGTGCCACCTGTGGCACGCGTGCCATAGGTTCGCCACCATGGAGCTAAAGCATACTTTAGAGGCATAGCTATAACATATACGGCAAAGAAAAACAAACAGAGAAGACAGCAATACGTACTATTAAAAGAAAAATTTGGAAAGTTAGAATCAGAACTACAAAAAAATCCGCAGAAAAAGACTTTGAAAAGAGAAATGGAAATAATAAAACATAAACTAAATCTGTTGGACTCAGAAAAAGTGGCAGAGCAGATAAAGAGAGCAAAACAGAATTTTTTTGAAAATGCAAATAAAACAGGAAGATGGTTAGCTTATAAACTTAAAAAACAGAAAGAGAAGAAAATGATATACAACTTAGTAGATGGAAAAGGCTGTATACAATTTAAAAATGAAGAAATAAAAAAGATAATTAAGGAATACTACAAGAAACTGTATGACACAGAGGAAACTTCAAGAGAGAGAACTGTTCAATATTTAGAAGAAAATAACCTTCCAAAAATTCCAGAGACATTTAAAACTATGTTAGAGGAAAGAATTACAATGATGGAAATATCAGAGGCCATAAGAAGGCAAAAAAATGGAAAAACACCGGGTCCAGATGGATTACCGGCGGAGTTATATAAAACCCTACAAGATATACTAAGTGAACCGCTGAAAGACGTTTGTAATGGACTGTTGTTGGAGGCTAAACTTCCAGCCACATGGATGGAAGCAAACATTACTTTAATACCAAAAGAAGATTCAGATTTGACACAGATTAAAAACTACAGACCGATTTCACTGCTTAATGTGGATTATAAAATTTTCACTTCAATAATGGCAGAGAGACTGAAAAAATACTTAGTTGAATTTATACATCCAGACCAAAATGGCTTTTTACCAAAGAGACAAATTAAAAATAACTTAAGAGTGATAATGGACGTATTAGAATACTATGAATTACATCCAGGGAAACAACTGGCACTAATATTCCTAGATGCCCAAAAGGCATTTGATAACGTCTCCTGGCAATTTATGACTCAGCAATTACAAATAATGGACTTTGGACAGAACTTCATAAATATGATAAAAACAATATATAACAAACAGACAGTGAAAGTGATAGTGAATGGAGATTATACTGAGAACTTTGAGATAAGAAAAGGCACAAGGCAAGGATGTCCACTGTCCCCATTGCTATTCATTTTCACTCTGGAAGTTTTAAATAGAAATATTAAACAAGATACAGAAATTAAAGGACTGGAAATAAAAGGCGAAACATACAAATTACAAGCATTTGCTGATGATTTAGTATTTATCTTAGAAGAACCTTTGGAGATGATTCCTAAATTACTGGGAAAGATAGAACAGTATGGAGAAATGGCAGGACTAAAAATAAATAGAGAAAAAACTAAAGTAATAGTCAAGAATCTCACAGATAAACAAAAAAACAAATGTCAGAAAAAATAGAGTTACAGATAGTGAAAAAGGTTAAATATTTGGGCATACATTTATCAGCAAGATGTTCAACAATAAAAGAAGATACACAAAATTATTGAATCAAATAAAATTGGACTTGGAAAGATGGAAAAATCTGCAATTGTCAATACTAGGAAGAATTGCTACAGTGGAAATGAATGTATTGCCGAAAATTCTATTTCTATTCCAAACAATTCCGATAAAACTTGAGAAAAAATTCTTTAAGATTTAAATTAATTGATTCTGAAATTTGTTTGGCAAGGAAAGAAAGCTAGAATTAAGATGAAAACGTTACAAGATGCTAAGGAAAATGGAGGTTTTGGGTTACCAGAGTGGGCTTTGTATTATCAAGCATCTGTTTTAACATGGGTGAAAGAATGGATAACTCTTAGAAACAAAAGGTTGTTATATTTGGAGGGGCATGATTTACAATTGGGGTGGCACGCTTTTTTATGGTATGGGAAAAATAGAATTCATAAGTATTTCCAAAATCACTATATAAGAAATGCATTGTTAATAGTATGGGAAAACATTAAAAGTAAAATATACCTGAAAATTCCAGGGTGGTTGTCAACCATGGAAGCATTTGTACACCCAAATTTGGTGGATTTTGAAAAAATCTGGACATATAGAGATATTCTAAATGCTGAAGGGAATTTAAAATCTAAACAAGAACTGGAAAATCAGGGTATCAACTTGTCGTGGTGGGCACATTTACAAATGCAAACTAGATATGAAAAAGACGTTAAACTGTATGGATTTTATAAAGAACAAACAGCATTTGATAAGACTGTTAACTTCAGATGAGAAACTAATTAAGAAAATGTATAATTTTTTATTAATACTGGAAATGGAGAGCGAACAAGTTAAAGAAAAATGATAAGATGGGTGAAAATCTTTGGATACAATATAGAATTAGAAAAATGGCAAAATTTATGGGAAAGAAATTATAAATTGACAATGTCAACTTCTTATAAAGAAAATTTATATAAAATGTTTTATAGATGGCACTTGCCACCAGCAAGATTAGCAAAAATGTTTAAAAATATGTCAGATAGATGCTGGAAATGTAAACATAACTCAGGCACGTATTATCATGTTTGGTGGACATGTGACAAAGCAAAGAATGATTGGAAAAAGATACATACTTGGTTAGAAAAGATGTTGGGAGAATATGTAGACTTTAAACCTGAACTTTTTTTACTAGGTATAATGCCAGAAAAGATTAACAAACAAAGCCTATATTTGATTTTACACGTCACAACAGCGGCAAGAATAATATTTGCGCAATATTGGAAAAATGAAGGAATACCACCAGATGAAGAAATAATTAAAAAAATACTGGAATGCGCAGAGATGGACAGACTAACTATGAGACTGAAAGAAAAAGAAGAAACAGAATATTATCAAACATGGGACTTACTTTACCAATGGTTAGAGGAAAGAATAAAGGATTAGGAATTAAATATGTATTAGCGTTTCTAAACTCAGACAGCACGTTGGTTGAAAAAATATTATTGTATGTAAAGAAAAATTAATAAAATCTTGCAAAAAAAATTAATAGTAGTAATAATAGTAATAATGTAGGAGTAGATATTAAAGTAGATAATACAGGTGCTACTGTAGGAGAAGAAAGGGGTAGTAATCCGTGGGGTTGATTATTTTAGTAAGGTTCTCAGTTACATATTTGATTTTTGCTCCAGGGAGACAACATACCTCCCTAGATCAACTGTTCGGTCTTCAGACTATAGTTTCTGTCCCCCTAAGAATTGAATCTCCTATCACCAATACTCGCCTTTTTTTCCCTAAGGAAGTCTGGGATACTTTTCTTCCTGTCACAGGAATGCTGGGTTGTGCCTCTTTTTTTAGAAACTATTGATGACTGCTCTTTTATAGGTGTCTGTATATTTTCTTCCAAGGGGAGGCTATGAACGCGATTGTTCAGTTCCAGAGGGGATTCAGTGGAATGGGCTAGGGTAGATAGCCTTTGCTGTTGGTTGTTGTTTTCTTCTAAAAGTGACATGTTTCCATCAGTCTTCCTGTTTAGGTTCATATACTGTACAGTGTCATTTTTTATGGAAGCTTTTTGTTCCCTATTGTGTTCAATTTGGGTGTATCGGTTTTCTTCTTTAGGTTCATATATGGAGGTTAGGTTCATATAGTTCACATAGTAGAACAGCTGAACTTTATATGGACTTGATCAGAGTCACTTTAATTGATGGCAGATGTGTATTGACTACTATTCACCATCAGTTTGAATGTGATTGGTTAATTCTTTTTTTTTTTAAACAAGTTTTATTAATTTTCCATTTTTACAAAGCTTCAGGTATTAAGGAAGCAACCTGGTGGTTGGGTAATACATAGTCCAATAACACGCTTTTCCATACATATGTCAGTTTACATCATCAAAAACTTCCTCTCTGTTTCCCTTAGTTATTATACCAGATTTCGAATTAATACATTGCTAGTTATAACTCAATCATTTGAAACATTTATCGACAACTTTTGATTTATATGCCTTCAAATCCTGTTTTTAACTTTTATCTGATTTCAATTACAGTATTCCAGTTGGCTTAATGTCCATAGTATTTAGGTTTTGGATAACCCACGGTTCCCTTAGTTCATTACAGAATAGTTATCATGTCTAAAATACACTTATTATTTATTCAAATAAATTCTTAGTTTATTTCACAATCATATTCTGCATATTCTACTTCTTCTAATATCATCGCTTACTAATAAAATAACCTTTATCCTCTGAATCCATCTTCTATGTTATAATTCAAAACTATTATTCTAGTAACTAATTTATTTCCCTTATAGGTATAAATCCTAATTATTGAATCAATTAATGTCTTTTAAAATCTCCTTATCCCATTAAGTGAGATTTAAGGCTCTTCCATTAAAGGTCACATAAAGAAAACCATTTTTTAAGTCTAACTCTGGCCTTCCTTTTGTGCCAAACAGGCTTCCATAACAGGGCTTTTAAATCCTCGGGTGGGTCTCCCTTCATTCCTGCATATGTCATTTGAATCAAAGGAGACCATCCAGTCATCAGCCTATCAAGGAAGCTAGTCCCTTCACAGTCATTAAATTGTTGGCCTGATAGTTTGAATCTCCATATTTGGCTTAGTATATTTGTCGTGCTCCTTCATGGATTACTGCCTTGTCGTGGCGAAGGGGCTTGCGTAACTCAATGAAGTTATGAGCTATGCTGTGCAGGGCCACCCAAGACGGACAGGTCATAGCAGAGAGTTCTGACAAAATGTGATCCACTGGAGAAGGAAAAGGCAACCCACTCCAGTATCTTTGCCATGAAAACCCCATGGACAGTACTAAAAGGCAAAAAGATATGACACTGGAAGATGAGCCCCTCAGGTCGGAAGGTGTCCAATATGCTACTGGGGAAGAGCAAGAGGGCTAGTACTAGTAGCGCCAGAAAGAGTGAAGCGACTGGGCCAAAGCCGAAAGGACGCTCAGCTGTGGATGCATCTGGTGGTGAAAGGAAAGTCCGATGCTGTAAAGATTTTTTCTCCATAGGAGGAACGTAAGATCCATGAATCAAGGCAAACGACGTGGTCAAACAAGAGATGACAAGACTGAACATCGACATCTTGGGAATCAGCGAACTAAAATGGACAGGAATGGGTGAATTTAATTCAGAGGACCATCAGGTATACTACTGCGGGCAAGAATCCCTCAAAAGAAATGGAGTAGCCTTCATAGTCAATAAAAGAGTAGGAAAAGCAATACTGGGATACAATCCCCAAAATGACAGAATGATTTCAGTGCGAATCCAAGGCAAGCCATTCAATATCACAGTAATCCAAGTCTATGCCCCAACCACTGGTGCTGAAGGGGATGAAATTGACCGGTTCTATGAAGCCCTAAAGCACCTTATAGAATCAACACCAAAAAATGATGTCCTTATCATCATGGGGGATTGGAATGCTAAAGTAGGAAGCCAAAAGATAAACGGAATAACAGGCAAGTTTGGCCTTGGAGTACAAAATGAAGCAGGGCACAGGCTGATAGAATTTTGTCAAGAGAATACGATGGTCATAGCAAACACTCTTTTCCAACAACCCAAGAGACGTCTCTACACATGGACATCACCAGACGGTCAACACAGAAATCAGATTGACTATGTGCTCTGCAGCCAAAGATGGAGAAGCTCTATACAGTCAGTAAAAACAAGACCAGGAGCTGACTGTGGCTCAGATCATGAGCTTCTCGTTGCAAAATTTAGGCTTAAATTGAAGAAAGTAGGGAAAAACACTAGGCCACTCAAGTATGAACTAAATCATATCCCTGATGAATATACAGTAGAGGTGACAAATAGATTTAAGGAATTAGATCTGATAGACAGAGTGCCTGAAGAACTATGGACGGAGGTTCGCAACATTGTACAAGAGGTAGCAACTAAAACCATCCCAAAGAAAAAGAAATGCAAGAAAGCAAAATGGCTGTCTGAGGAAGCTTTGCAAATAGCTGAGGAAAGAAGGGAAGAAAGGCAAGGGAGAAAGAGAAAGATACACCCAATTGAATGCAGAATTCCAGAGAATAGCTAGAAGAGATAAGAATGCCTTCTTAAATGAACAGTGCAAAGAAATAGAAGAGAACAATAGAATAGGGAGAACCAGAGATCTCTTCAAGAAAATTGGAGATATGAAGGGAACGTTTCATGCAAAGATGGGCATGATAAAGGACCAAAATGGCAGGGACCTAACAGAGGCAGAAGAGATTAAGAAGAGGTGGCAAAATTACACAGAAGAACTATACAAGAACGAGCTTAGCATCCCTGATAACCACGATGGGGTGGTCACTGACCTCGAGCCAGACATCCTAGAATGTGAAGTGAAATGGGCCTTAGGAAAGCTGAGCAACAACAAAGCTAGTGGAGGTGACAGTATTCCAGCTGAGCTATTCAAAATCTTAAAAGACGATGCAGTAAAAGTGCTACACTCAATTTGCCAGCAAATTTGGAAAACTCAACAGTGGCCACAGGATTGGAAAAGGTCAGTTTACATTCCAATTCCAAAGAAAGGCAATGCCAAAGAATGTTCAAACTATCGCACCCATTGCACTCATTTCACATGCAAGTAAAGTTATGCTTAAAATCCTACAAGCTAGACTCCAGCAGTATGTGGATCGAGAACTTCCAGAAGTACAGGCAGGATTTCGAAGAGGCAGAGGAACTAGAGATCAAATTGCCAACATACGCTGGATCATGGAGAAAGCTAGGGAGTTCCAGAAAAACATCTACTTCTGCTTCATTGACTATGCTAAAGCCTTTGATTGTGTGGATCACAACAAATTGTGGCAAGTTCTTAAAGAGATGGGAGTACCAGACCATCTTATTTGTCTCTTGAGAAACCTATATGCGGGTCAAGAAGCAACAGTGAGAACTGGACACGGAACCACTGATTGGTTCAAAATTGGGAAAGGAGTCCGGCAAGGCTGTATTCTGTCGCCCTGCCTATTTAACTTATATGCAGAGCACATCATGAGAAAGGCAGGGCTAGATGAATCAAAAGTTGGAATTAAGATTGCCGGGAGAAATATCAACAACCTAAGATATGCAGATGATACCACTCTAATGGCAGAAAGTGAAGAGGAACTAAAGAGCCTCTTGATGCGGGTGAAGAAGGAGAGTGCAAAAGTTGGCTTGAAACTCAACATTAAGAAAACCAAGATCATGGCATCCGGCCCTCTCAATTCCTGGCAAATAGATGGGGAAGAAATGGAGGTAGTGACAGATTTTATCTTCCTGGGCTCTAAGATCACCACAGATGGGGACTGCAGCCAAGAAATTAAAAGACGCTTGCTCCTGGGGAGGAAAGCTATGGCAAATTTAGACAGCATACTAAAAAGCAGAGACATCACCCTGCCAACAAAAGTACGTATAGTCAAGGCCATGGTTTTCCCAGTTGCAATGTATGGCTGTGAAAGTTGGACCAAGAAAGGCTGACGCCAAAGAATTGAGGCCTTTGAACTATGGTGCTGGAGAAGACTCCTGCGAGTCCCTTGGACTGCAAGGCGATCAAACCGGTCAGTCCTAGAGGAGATCAACCCCGACTGCTCCTTAGAAGGCCAGATCCTGAAGTTGAAACTCAAGTACTTTGGCCACCTAATGAGAAGGAAGGACTCACTGGAGAAGAGCCTAATGCTGGGAAAGATTGAGGGCAATAGAAGAAGGGGACGACAGAGAATGAGGTGGCTGGATGGAGTCACTGAAGCAGTAGGCATGAGCTTAAATGGACTCCAGAAGATGGTAGAGGACAGGAAGGCCTGGAGGAACGTTGTCCATGGGGTCGCGATGGGTCGGACACGACTTCACAACTAACAACAACAACAAATTTGTCGTGGGTTCAGGCTGGTCTTCTTCTGATTTCAGCTGGTTTAGATGAAAAGTCGTATTCAATGTTGTAGTTGTTTTTTGATCATCTGGGTTATCTGAATTGTCTGTGTATTGTGTATGTAAGTCTTCAACACCTTCCGTCTTAGTGTTGTTTTCTTCAGTTTCTGTTGCTGTTGAAATTGCAGATTCTTTAGATGAAATCAAAGTTTGGGTATCAGAGTTCTGAGTAGATTAGCTGGCATTCTTTGAAATCCACTTTAGTGTTAATTCCTTCTTCTGTGGCTTTTTGGGTTGTAAGTTCATCTATTGAAGTCAGGGCTGCGTTTTGTAGCTTTAAAGTGGCACGTATATCTTTCAGTCTGAAATTCATTAGCTCAGTAGCCTCTAAGATTTTTTCAAGTATAAATTTGAAGTTAAGCTGTGGGTGGTGTTCCTCCATTTCTGTGGTATTTGGAAATAGTCCTTTAGTTAGTGGAGGCTATTTTTAATAAAAGTCAATAAGAATCCACCTCCACTATAAAGAATTATTTTCACCACCCAGCTGTTTCAAGTTCTTATCTTTTTTGATAATGTCAAGGACAAATTTTAGTCTCAGAAGTCTCCCAGTCAAAAAAGTTTTTTCACTTGTTGTACCAGGTTTCGCCACAAGATGTCCCTAGTGGCATGCACAGTTAAGCTATTATTGGATTCAAAGAAGAAAGAAAGAAATATTCCTTTTTTTTTCCAGCTTAGCAAACAAGCGAAACAATAAGTCTCTGTAAGAATAAAGAACTTTTTGGGAGCCCAGGTATCCAGGAATTACAAGTCCAAATATTTAGTCGTTTAGTCTAGTTGTTCTATTTTTTTTTCTTTACCTTTATATTCCCAAAGTAGGCAGGAGCCGCAGAATTGAGAAGGGGGAAAATGGTATTTCCAAAGGCTTTTGCAGGAAAATAATTGGGAAACAGGAAAGGTAAGGTAAGGTCTCACCCAACTCCTCCAGGTTGCTTTCGTCGTGCTTAGTAGTGCTTTGGGCTTTCGGCAGGAACGGCTTGGTGATCGGCCATGTTAATGGCCGATCTTTTCTTTGTCGGTCCAAAGGAGCTGCCTTGGATCCAACGGAAGGGCTGCCTCCCTTCCGCGGTCTTCGAGGGTCCTCCTCAGCGGTGGTCGCCCCTCCAGGGCGACTTTCGACCCTTTGCAGGGTCTTCCGATGGAGAAAAACCGTACGGCGGAGAGAGCAGCCTCTTCGCGCGCCCGCCGGCACCGCGATCGCAAACCGGAAGCCGTGATTGGTTAATTCTGAACACAGTGACATACCTACTTATAAGAGGGTGTGTACACTTATGCAACCACATTACTGTGTTTTTTTATTGTTATTTTTCTGTCAGATGCAAAAAATCAGGAGTCAAGACTGGGTTCCAAAGTACTACAAGTTTATTCCATGCTACATATACACAAGAATCTGATCTACTAACGGTCAATGCAAATTGGCACCAGATAAGAGCCAACGGACTTCAAGGGGGGCTGAACGTAGGGCTCTTACAGGGGTGTGAAGACTCCAAACTGATGATGTGCTTGACCCTGCCCACGGGCTCAGCCTGGTCATCTCCTACATTTCCCCCCTAAAAGTTTTCAATTTGTTTTTCAGTTGAATTGTACAGTTTATATGTTATATTAAAGGTGGAAAAAAACTGAAGTGATTTATCTTGGTCTGATTTTTTTACATCTCAAAAACCTGACATTTAAACAGGTGTGTTTAGACTTTTCATGTCCACCTACACCTCTATATCTTGATTGGAATTCCCCTTTCTCCATAAGTAAAATCCTGATTTACCTGCACTTAAGGAGCTTAGGATGCATCCAGATACATATAATTCCAATTTTAAAAAGCCTTCCTAGAAACCCTCCTGGAAAACTAGACAGGTTTCCAGCTGATATAAAGTTCAAGAAGAACCTGTTTCTGTGGCCATAATTGTCAGTCCTATAAGATAGACTAGATCAGGAAACTTACCCTTAGCAGGATTTGTGGAATGCTCTGTACAATAATCGAACAGCTAGTGTGGTATAGTGGTTGAGATACTGGAGTTGACAGATTCAAGCTCAAATCTCCACTTCACCATGAAGCTCACTTGGTGACTTTAAGCTAGCTATTCTCTCTTGGTGTGTAGGAATAAAACTACATGCTGCTTCTTAGAACAGAACACTCTAGCATAGTTTCTCATGCAAAAGAAATAATCTCAAAAAACGAAGGAAAGTTACAACAAAATGGAGGAGAGGCAACTCTTTGGCATTTGCTCCAGAGTCAGGTATATTCTTTGACCTAGCAACAAATGGGGAAGAGAAGATCTAGCTACCCATCCTGCTCCTAATTTCATTTCACTCGAAGTTGTGCTCCACTGTCCATCTGTCTCGTTTGTATTCAGCATTACAGAAGTCTTCTCTGTCAGGAAAATGCCCACCACTGCCTGCCTGTTGCCACCTCTGCCCGGAGCCTCTGGCAGTTTTTTAAAAAAAAGCAGGGGAGGGAAGGAGGGAGGGAGGGAGGGAGGAAGGAAGGAAGGAAGGAAGGAAGGAAGGAAGGAAAGAGTCAGGGAAGGAGGGAGGGAACTTGGTTGGAAATGCCCCAGTTCGAAGGAGGGCTGTCGGGGCTGAGCAAAGCCCAGGATCGCCAAGAGCAGCTACAGCTGATCGGCACTTCTGCAAGACTATGGGGGCTGGGCAGAAGCCCAGGATCGGCGTGCACTTCTGCAGGGTTGCAGGGGTGAGACAGAAGCCCCAGGATCGGCGCTTCCAGTGCACACGGAAGAGAAAAGGAGAGGGGGAGGAGAGGCTATAAAAGGAGGTTTTGGCAGGAGAGGGAGAAAAAAAAAGAAGAGGGGAAAGAGAAGGGGACTGCAAAAGAGAGACAGAGAAGCGCAGCCTTGAGAGGAATCAGCTGGAGGTGCACGGAAGAGAAAAGGGGAGGAGAGGCTATAAAAGAAGGGGAGAGAAGAGAGGATATAATAATAATAATAATAATAATAATAAAGTTGGAAGGGACCTTGGAGGTCATCGAGTCCAACCCCCTGCTCAGGCAGGAAACCCTATACCATTTCAGACAAATGGCTGTCCAGTCTCTTCTTAAAAACTTCCAGTGTTGGAGCATTCACCGCTTCTGGAGGCGGGTTGTTCCACTGGTTAATTGTTCTAACTGTCAGGAAGTTTCTCCTCAGTTCCAGGTTGCTTCTTTCCTTGACTAGTTTCCATCCATTACTTCTTGTCCTGCCCTCAGGCGCCTTGGAGAATAGCTTGACTCCTTTCTTTGTGGCAACCCCTGAGATATTGGAATATGCTATCATGTCACCCCTAGTCCTTCTTTCATTAAAACTAGACATACCCAATTCCAGCAAACGTTCCTGATATGCTTTAGCCTCCAGTCCTAATCATCTTTGTTGCCCTTCTCTGCACTCTTTATAGAGTCTCAACATCTTTTTTACATCGTGGTGACCAAAAACTGGAATGCAGTATTCCAAGTGTGGCCTTACCAAGGCATTGTAAAGTGTATTAATACTTCACGTGATCTTGATTCTATCCCTCTGTTAATGCAGCCAGCACTGTGTTGGCTTTTTGGCAGCTGCAGCACACTGTGGCTCATATTTAAGTGATTGTCCACTAGGACTCCGAGATCCCTATCACAGTTACTACTATGAGCAAGGTACCCCCCTATACGTATACCTGTACATTTGGTTTTCTTGCCTAAATGTAGAACCTTACTTTTTTCACCATTGAATTTCATTTTGATAGATAGCGCCAATGTTCAAGTCGTCCAGGTCTCCTGTATCTTAAGCCTGTCTTCTGGAGTGTTGGTATTCCTGCCAGCTTGGGTCATCCGCAAATTGATGAGTTCCCAATCTATCCCCTCGTCCAAATCGTGATGAAGATGTTGAAGAGCACGGGCCCCAGAACAGAGCCCTGGGCACCCCACTGCACACTTCCCTCCAATGTAGATGCGGTTCCATTGAGGACCACACGCTGAGTACGGCCGGTCAGCCAGCTACGAATCCATCTGGTGGTGATGCTGTCTAACCCACATTTTTCTATCTTATCAAGTAGTAGGCTGTGATCTACTTTATCAAATGCCTTACTGAAGTCCAAGTAAATTATATCCACAGCATTCCTCTGATCCACTAATTTTGTCACTTGGTCAAAGAATGCAATAAGGTTTGTCTGGCATGATCTGTTTTTGATCATGCCATATAAAAGAAGGGGAGAGGAGAGGATATAAAAAGGAGAGAAAGGATATAAAAGAAGGGAGAGAAGAGGATATAAAAGGGGGGAGAGAAGAGAGGATATAAAAGGGAGAGAAGAGAGGATATAAAAGAAGAGAGGATATAAAAGGGGGGGAGAGAAATTTGTTAAATGAGTTTTGCCCCATTTTATGACTTTTCTTGCCACAGTTAAGTGAATCACTGCAGTTGTTAAATTAGTAACGTGGTCGTTAAGTGAATCTGGTTTCCCCACTGACTTTGCTTGTCAGAAGGTTGCAAAAGGCGAGCACATGACCCTGGGACACTGTGACCATCATAAATATGAATTGGTTGCCAAGCATCCGAATGTAAATCACATGACCATGGGGATGCTGCAACAGTCATAAGTGTGAAAAATGGTCATAAGTCACTTTTTTCAGTGCCGTTGTAACTTTGAACAGTCACTAAGCAAACTCTTGTAAGTCGAGAACTACCTGTACTTTATCACTTTTTTCTGGGGTTTTTTGGTCAAGTTTTTGACACCTTGCTAGGCAACTGGTGGTACTTGAATATTGCCATATTCTAAAAGTGGTACAATCGGTGAAAAGGTTGAAAAGCCCTGCTCTAAACAACCTTTTTCCTTACAATTTACTCCTCTTCTGATGTCAGACCTCATTTTAATGAACATGTGTGATATTATGGGATGCAAATGTGTAACGTGTCAACGTGACAATTAAGAAATTACAACCATTTTACCTTTTGCTTAAACTCTGCTTTTTCTGCTGTTTGAGATATTTAGATGTAGAAGGGATGAGGGGAATGCTCGAGCGTTTTCAGTTAGCCATAACAATTGCAGCTGTGTGTGAACTCAAGGTCAATGTTAGATAAAGTTTTGGCGGGTTGAGGAGTTGTGAGGAGAGCCGGTTTTGGAATAATTGGTGAATGTGATTTATGACAGCTTTTCTGGGGTGGGAATTACAACTTGTTACTTTGTATCTGGGGGGAGGGAACTTCAGTCTTGGGTTCAACTATGTAAGTGCCGATACTTTGTTTCCTGAATAAAATGTTCTTTAAGGAAGAAATCTTTGCTTTGAAGTTCTTTTAACTGGTTTCATCTATTGGAACCATGACAACATGCTTGACCACATGTAACTGATTTCCTATGCAAAGGGGAGGTTACTGTTATCCTGTCCAATCAACTTTCCTCTTGGATGTTTCTTTGTTATGCTAACTATAAAAGGTGTTGTAAGCTAAAGATCAGGGTTCCCTCTTTGAATCAGAGGAATCCCTTTTGTCTGAATATTCTGATAAATTGTAATAAAATGATCTTCCTGTCTCAGTTTGTCTCATTGGAAAATATGCATGCCGAGGCACAAGCCTAAAAGAGCCATATTTGGCCTTCAGTGGAGTACAAAAATTTACAAATGCCAGCGTTTTAGACACCTGAACATAAAAGGGGGGATTCTGACATTATTAATTGGCCAAACATTCAAAAGAGAAATATGCCTCTCTTTCACTGGGAAAATAACCAAGAATGTGTCCCAACTGTTGTTTTCCATACTTTTATTAGTACTATGGCCTACAATCAAAATCTAGCACAGGATCTGTACTAGAGGCCAGTGAGCGCATGGGGGCCGATGGCCCCTGCCGCCCTGGCCCCAGCCCCGCGCAGGCCAGCGGCCCCCAAGGTGCATGCACAGGAGGCGGTGAGCGCGTAGGGGCCGACGGCGTCCGTCAGCAGCCACAGCCTGCCGGCCCCTCGACTGGCGCACTCTGGGGCTCCACAGCCCGCTGCGAATAACGGGCCAGCACTCCAGCAGCAGATGGAGGAGGGGAGGGGAGGGGGGAGGCACGTGATGCAGACCACTGGCCGCGACTGCTCTGTCCCATCTGTTTTTGCTTGCGGTTAGAGAGCAGGTCGCTGCTGGTCATCTCCTCACAGATCTTGCCCTTGGCCCGCACATGGAGCTTGTTCCCCTCACGCACCCAATGCACCTTGGCCCTGCCTCGGGCCGCCGCCAGCAGCTTGCACAGGTCCATTAGGCTGCCGCTGCCACTCAGAGCGGCAGGCCCGCCCAGCACGAAGGAGGCAAAGCGGCCGGCTAGGAAGCTCAAGTAGAGGAGGTAGAGCCCAGCAAGCAAAAGGCCACCCCGAGCAGGGAAAGCCGGATCCCCATCGGCACTATGGCTGCCCAGTCCCAGCCAGGCTTTCCCTGCTCTACCACCTCTACTCGAGCTTCCTAGCTGGCCACTTCGCCTCCTTTATGCTGGGTGGGCCTGCAGCTCTGGGCGGCGGCCTAATGGACCTGCGTGAGCAGCTGGTGGCCGTGGCTGCAGTGGGTACCGAGATGCACGAGGGGAATGCACTCCACCTGTGGGCCAAGGGCAAGATCCACAAGGGGGCTGAGGAGATGACCAGTGGTGACCTGCTCTCCAACCCAAAAAAGATGGTACGGAGTAGGCGTGTCCGGCGGTCCGCATCACATGCCCCCCCCGACTCCGTGTGCTGCCGGTGCCACTGCAGCACTGCTGCTGGAGGGCTGGCCCAGTATTCACAGTGGGCTACGCAGCCCCTGCTGCCGGACGCCGTCGCCCCCCCCCCGCGCTCACCACCTCTTGTGTGCACACCTTGGGGGCCGCCAGGCTGGGCGGGGCCGGGGACAGGGCGGCGGGGGCCAGTCCCTCACCATCTCCGGGGCATCCCGGCGGGCCAAATATCAGCCAATCGTGGGCCTTGTGTTTGACATGTCTGCTGTAACTAAACAAACAGGCTGGATTCATTCAACATATTAAGACACAAAATAGGTTTTAAAAGATCAAGCTTAACATCCTAGGTGGATGCAGCTACTAAGTCTTTGACCAGACTAAACATGTATTTATGTATTTATTCAATTTTGATGCTGCCCAACTGTGGGCAGTTCACAAAAAAAATTGTTGTAGAAATATAGGGAAGAATCCAAGCTTTGCCCCATCCTTGTAAAGTAGGGCAATTATATATGTGTTTGTTCATAACTTCAGTAGAACAACTCTCAAAAATGCTGGGCACAGGATTGCAGTCTTATATAACCATTCAATCTTTTCAATAAGCCCACAGATTTTTCTTGCACAAATTGTTATGACCAGTGTCGAAAGAAAAATCTTCATCAGGGTCCAGTCCAAGCCGGGAATAAACAAAATGGAGACTGCTTTAGAAAGAAGGTTCTTGTTTATTGAGTTGCCAGAAACTTCAGCGATAGCATGTTTCTGGGGTGGCTGACCACATGGTGCTGGGAGTGGTAGTTTTTTATACCTTCTTGGGCTTTTGTGTTTGGAGTTGTTCCTGTGGCATGAACTTTGACCTGAGGTTCAGTGTGCCCTTTTAGTATTCTGATGGTGGTGGGATAATCCTATTATGTCCTAAAGGTCATGTCCTGCTTCCCTGGGGCTGTGGCTGATGGCTATGTCCTGTGTTGGATGGGTGAGGGGTTGCTGGTTGTAATCCTATCAGTCTGCTATTGTTACCTATCAGTTTTGCTGCAAGGGATTTCAAAATATTTTGTCTTGAATGGGCTTCTGCCTGCTAGTATTTGCTCATGAATGGGGCCTCAGTCTTTCTGAATGGGATTATCAAATCTGCAATTCTACAGAGCTGGCCTGCTTAGTTTTTGCTTGGGGCTATTAAGAAAAACTGGGCCTGCTTTTCTGCCTTTAAGATCCTTTGGGGAAATATAATATTCTGCCTTTTTAATATTCCCCAAAATATTTCCTTCTCTGGGGGAGAGGGTGCTGTCTTCCTACAATCCCCCCTATAAGTGTGAGTGACACACTTACTGGCACAAGATTAAAAATTGATCTGGTCAGGGAGACTTGATGGGTGCTACTATGGGGGTTCCAGGATGTGGGGAAACAAGCTTTTAAACTGTTAATGCAGAAAGGGGATGACACTAATAGAGGCAGCAGAAAAAGATCCCTGCAGTGGCTCCCAAAAGGGGAGCCTTTCAACCATGAAGGTCTAAAGCCAGGGCAAACGTTCTGTTAGGTGGAAAAGAAATTTATAGTGTCAATGCTGCTAACATTGGATGTTCTTGCTTTGACAAAATATGCAGAGCAAGAACATCCAATGTTAGCAGCGTTGACATATAGTGTCCAATATTCTGTGCCAATTCTTTTAGATGTTTGATGTCACTTTGAGCTTCCAATCAGGTCTGCACATGCCTCCAAAATTCTTCACAGCCATGTTTGCTTCAGTACATAACCACTGGCTGCCCATTTTCAAGGGTTGTTTTCTGCCTTAGCTCTTAGTTTAGTGCAGGGGTGTCAAACTGCCGGCCCATGGGCCGGACGCGTCACACAGAAGCTGCGCCCACCCCATTGCCAGCAATGGCGAAACAGTGCTGATACGTCGCGCGACATCACATGACGTTGCGAGTTTGACATGTCTGGTTTAGTGCATCCAGATTTGTGATGTCCAATTGAGGTTAGCCAGTGTGCAAGTCAGGCTATTAATATTTCTTAAATTATGATGGTCAGCCATACAAATTGATTGAATAAATATTATCAGAAGCATTAATTTCCATGGCTCAAGAGCCAAGTTTTAAGTTAAGAAATTCCACACTAAGCATTTACTCAAAATCAGATCATTTTTACATTTGTATTATTATTATGCCTTTTAAAATCTATTTCCAGGTTTTCAGCACTTATTCCAATAAGGAATATGACCGTCGAAATGAAGATGTTGATCCCATGGCTGCCTCAGCAGAGTATGAACTTGAAAAAAGAGTGGAAAGGCTAGATCTCTTTCCTGTGGAACTGGAAAAAGGTAATGGGAGAAATCTGTTTGGAGAAGAATTTTCCTTTTGACAACTGGTAGAAATGGGATGCTATTTTAATCCATACAGGTAGTCCTCAACTTAGAACCACAATTGGGATGGGAGCTTCCATTGCTAAACAATGCAGTCATTAAGTGAGTCATGTCCGATTTTACAACCTTTTTGCTGCAGTCATTAAGCAAATCACCATGGTCATTAAGCAAATCCAGCTTCCCCTATTGACTTTGGTTGTTGGAACCCCCCTGGACACTGCAACCATTGTAAATACATGCTGGTTGCCAAATGCCAAAATTTTGATCATGTGATCATGGGGACACTGCGACAGTTATCAGTGGGAGGACCGGTTGTAAGTCACTTTTTCAGCACTATCATAACTTAGAATGGTTGTTAAATGAATGGTCATAGGTTGAGGACTACCTGTATAGAAAGAAAGAAATCCCCACAGTTAAAATCAAAAGGTTGTTTAATGAATTCCCTGAGTGAATATTTGACCTGTATAATAAGCAGTCAGTCATAAATAAGTACCAACTTTGTAACATTTACATGAATCAACACAGAACTTAAAGCATTTTATTTTATTTATTTTATTTAGAAAATTTATATTGCTGCCTACTCGCACATGGCAACTCAAGGTGGCTTACATGGATATAAAAACACCATATAAAAGAAGTAAAAATAATAATAAGAAAAATAATAAAATAATAACCCCCCACCCCGGTGACAACACACATTCATACTAGCCATTTAATGGGATCCATTCCGCTCTGGGTTCCCCAGGCCCACTGGCAGAACCACGTCTTCAGCGCCTTCTGAAAGAGTGTTAGAGTGGGGGCCAGTCTAATCTCTGGGGGGATGATATTCCAGACAGAGGGAGCCACCACGGAGAAGGCCCTTCTTCTGGGTCCTGCCAGATGTACCTCCTTAGGGGACGGGACCCGCAACATTCCTTGCCTCCCTGCTCTAGTGGGTTGGGTAGATCTGACCAGCAAGAGACGGTCCCTCAGATAACCTGGTCCCAAGCCATGAAGGGCTTTAAAGGTGACAACCAGCACTTTGAATTGCACCTGGAAGCAAATTGGCAACCAATGCAGCTCCCGCAGGAGAGGTGTCACATGTGCACACCGAGGTCTGCACAGAACCATGCGGCCTGCTGTATTTTGCACCAACTGGAGCTTCTGGATGCTCTTCAGGGGCAGCCCCATCTAGAGCGTGTTGCAGTAGTCAAGACGGGAGGTGACTAGGGTATGAGTGAAATTTTGGTCAAATTTTCTGGAGTATGAGTCCTTCTTGTATTGTCCACACACATTTTAAAAACAGGTCTCTATAAGCTAGTTTTTCTCTGAGAAGGGCCATATTTCCAACTTGCAGTGTATTTTCCTCATCATCTTAACTGCTTTCCCCCAATCATTTCCTTTTATCTTCTTGTACTTCCCTTATCAGCTATTTTCCCCATAGGAATAGCACAGGGAACGCAACAAGAAAAATAAGGTGCCATGGCAGATATGGGCTACTTTTGTTCACAGGGCTGTAAGGGCTCTCAGCCTAATTTTTAAAAAATGTTCAGCAAGAAATCAGTTTAGATCTTTGATAAGACATACAGTATCCGTCCTTTCCTGCAGCCTGCTGCACAATAGAAAATAACAAAAGAAAGAGAACACAGGGTTTAAAAGACAATGTGGCTGGAATCATAAACATGCTAAACCCTAAACCAAAGTTCAGTGACTGTGTTCATGTAGCATACTATGCCCAAACAAAATAAACAGAATTGTGGCTTAACATTATGTCCTAGTTCATTTCTTTCCAAGATGGCGTCCACAGAGGAAGCATGGTTACATTGTGGGAAGAGAAGTTGCTATTAAACTAAGTTATCTTAAACTAAGACAAAACGGTAGGAAGAGAGGTGGAGAGGGAAAGATAAGTCAGAAAAATAAAAAAGACTGGAGAAGAGAAAAAGAGAAGAAAGACCTGCGGAGCAGAGAGGAGAATCAGCTGTGGGGCGGAGAGGAAAGCCGACTGAGGGCAGCGCAACGACCGGCAGAGAGGAGAAACAGGAGAGCCGGTGAGATAGTGGAGCAGGGAGGAGAGCCAGCTAGGGAGAGAAGAGGACAGCTTACTGTGAACCATCCAGGCAGCCCTGTTTGCTGAAGGAAGCTTCCGGTTTTGCGCAGTAGCGCAAGTAGCTAAGGGATCGTGGGGCTCCACACCCTACGGCCGATTCTTTTCTGTTTGGGGACCCTAAATGGGCCTACAGTCGCCCCGGAGAGGCGACAAAGAAGGAGGGAAGCCACACCGACCATGGAGAGACGGCAGTCGATCCGGTCGTTCGGAGAAAGCCCTCCAGAAACCAGCAGGAGAAAGGCTAGCTTAACTCCAGAGTCTAGCCCAGTGGTGGCGAACCTATGGCACGCGTGCCAGAGGCGGCACTCAGAGCCCTCTCTGTGGGCATGTGCACCGTCGCCCCAGCCCTGCCTCCCCCCGCAGCCCCCTCACCAGCAGCCCCCCCAGAGGAGACTCGCCCCCAAGCACGGCCCGTGCAGAGCAGTGCAGCCAAGGAATGGCATCCGGGCAGCGGGGCCAAGACTCCGCCTTTGCGCCCCGTCGCACGCAGTTGATGCTGCGGGGCGTGGGCAGACGGCATGGATGCCATGGTGCTGCTGGGCCGCCTGGGTGATCTGCGGCGGGCTGTGGAGGTGGTGGGTGGCCCTGCGGGCGGGGCGGGGGGCGGAGCAGGGGCAGGGCCGGTTTTTGGGCACTCGGTCTCTAAAAGGTTCGCCATCACTGGTCTAGCCCAAGCTACAAGCAGCCGAAGCCCAAAAGCACTATTTTAAGCTGACTGATTTCCTGGGGAAAAAAACCCCAAGAAGCAAAAAGCCTCCGAAAGTGAGAAGGAGGGGGATTTTTGCCCCACCCTCCTACAGACGGAAGCGGCGAATTAAACTTTTTATGGGGGACAGAAATATATTGAAATGAAATGAATATAAGATCTAAATCTGGATAAGTTTGAAATTGGTGGAATTTGTTAAGATTTTCTTTTTCAATCATGAAAACAGAAGAAAGCAATTGTTTATTTTGAAAACTGAAAAACAAACGTGCTGACATCTAGTGGTGGATGAAAATATATAATAGTAGTTGCTCCAATACAGGAACTGGCAAAGCCCAGGAAAAGATAACTTGTTTTTGTGACCTTCAATGTTTTAACAACAGAGAACAGCTGTGACAAAAAAAGAAAACATTTTCGGCTAGCTACAAAGTGAGAATTATAAACTTTAGAAAAAAAATTGACCTTTCTGGATTATAAATACTTACTCAATTGTGACTCTAAAGCTGTTTGCAGAGAAAGGGAAACCCTGATCTTTGGCTATCATGGAAAATCAGAGATCTGCAGAAAGAATATACCAAGAAAAAACAAACACTTTCCAGGAGTGTATGCTATGTTGCAACTAATTCAAACAACAGTGATCTCAAACCACGAGGAAATTAAAAATAACTTTGAAAATATAAATGAATATATCTCCAATTTAACTCTACAACAAAAAACCTCTCAGAAAATAAAAATAGAGAGTGAGCAGATAAAACAGACAACTGAACAGAAACCAGAGGAAAGAGATTTAAAGATGGAACCTAACAATAAAAGGAACTATGACTTAACCCAGGTGGAAAAAAACTTGCAGGAAATATTGGACATGGAAAATATAGCTTATACTCTAAGATCACAAAATAAGACTGAGGACAAGAAAAAAGATTCGACAAAATGGATTACAGAGCTGTCAGGAGAACTATGAGAACTTGAGAGACAAAAAATGATAAGAGAAATTAAGAGAGAAAGAAAGGAAAAGATTTTCAATGAATACGAAGGGGCAAAACCTTCCCATAAAAACATCTTACTTGATTTGCCTCTTGTACCTACAACAACATCTACAAGACTATGGGAAGACTCTTTGATTCAACAGAGCATATTGATCAGGAAAAATGTTTGGCAAAAAAAAAAAGGCTATAGTGAGAATTAAATTAGATGATGGGATTTATCAGAGGGAATATTTAAAAATTAAACATGTGTTTGAATATGGTTAAAGAAATAGAAAGATTTTGGATATAAATGAATTTTAGTTTAAGAGGGATGAGCCCCTCAAGTAACAGTATTTTTTCTTTCTTTTTTCTTTTTTCTTTTGTTTTTTGACATGAGAAATATAAAAATGTTGGGATGGTTTATATAAAGGAAATGTTTTAGATACTGAAGTGTAATTGATCTTGAGAAAACTTCAATGGATAAAAATGTTTTGAATAGATCTAAAAGATTAGATAATTGGATTTATTAAATGGAACATTTAAAGATTAAACATATGTTTGAATATGGTTAAAAAGAGAAAACTTCTGGATATAAATGTACATTAGCCTAAGAGGGACATGTATTTTAAGTAATATACTATCTTCTTATTTCTTTTTCTTCTCTCTCTTTTTTTTTTTTAAAGATATGAGAAATGTAAAAGTGCTGGGATGGCCTGTATGAGGAAAAAGACTTAAATACTTAAGTGTAATTAATTTTGAGAAAATCTCAACCAGTAAGAATGTTTTGAACATTGCAGGAAAAACAAATTTAAATAAGAATTTTGTAAACAGGATCTATGATGAGGCAATCAAGATGATCAGTTAGAAAAGAAGCTTTATATTGATGTGGTTATTATTTGCAGAAATATTAGAAAAATGTCTATATTTAATTGTTATTTATCAAAATAATAAGAATTGTATTAATTTAAGGTTGGCAAAAGAGAATATTATTGGAAGAAGAGAAAATCAAGCAAAGCTACTATGTGACTATAAAATTGTAGAAATTAATTGTTATTGATTGTTTTTTAAATATAAACCCAGACAACATGCTGTTTACCAAATATTAAGGTGATTATGTTAAAAAATCAATAAAATATATTTTTTTTAAAAAAGAACACCGGCACGGCGGACCAGCAAAAGGGAGCCACGTGGCTGCGGAGCCGTTGGTGGGGGTGGTGGAATGCTGCAGCACAGTAGACCGGGTGCTACATATGGCAGTACACCAGGGCCTACGGACGGCAGTAGACTGGGTGCTATGGAGAGCAGTAGACCAGGGCCTGCAAACAGCAATAGACCGGGTGCTGCAGACAGCAGTAGACCGGGTGCTGCGAATGGCAGTAGACCAGCAGACTGGAGACTGCGAACAGCATCAGACCACTAGAACAGGGACTGCGAACAGAAGCACACCAGTAGACTGGGGACTGCGAACGACAGCAGACCAGTAGGCTGGGGACTGTGAACGGCAACCACACAGCAGACTCTTGGAAAAAGAAACCAATGCTATTTTGATTTGCAAAACATAAGATAGAAAAAAAAATAAGCATAATTACCTAGAACAAAGAAGGTAGAAGCATGGCTAACAGCAAAGCACATCCACCAACCATAAAAGAGGGATTTTCAAAGAACAAATTCATGGAACAGGCGACGGATACTATTGTGTTATGCAATACATGTTCCATGTATGTGCTTATGCCCAAAGAACGCCCAAATTATACATGCATTAAATGTAAACTATGTGAACTACTAGAGCAGCGGCTCCCAACCTTTTCTATACTCCGCACCCCTAAAACACTTCTGATATATTCTCGCACCCCTTACAAACGTTCAAAATAACAGCAATGAATTATGCATATACACTATAATTTTGAAAACCCAAGTTTTCGCACCCCCTGGAATATCTTCTTGCTCCCCTGGTTGGGAACCCCTGTACTAGAGGAAAAAGTAAGGAATCTAGAGGCAACTCTAGCCAAACTCCAACCTACGAAAGAAAGCTATACCCAAACCGAACCAAACAATGGACAAATAACTCCCAGAGGATTTGACCCTACCAATAAACCCTTGGAGGAAGACAAATGGAGGTATGTCACACATAGAAGGAAACACAACAATCAAAGGAAGAAGCAGCATACATCTAATAAGCCCCTACTGCCCAATCTAACCCAACTAGAAGCAGCCCCATTAAAACTGAGCAATCGATTTCTCCCCCTAGATGGAAATACACAGACCCACAACCTCCCCCTCAAAGAAAACATGCAGACACCTAGCAAAGAAACAACACCAAATATCCCTTAAAAAGTCACATCAACAAACACTCCTGAGACAAACAGAAAAGCACCTCAGACTGCACCCCCCCCCAAAAAAAGAAGGCGAGCGCGGAGGATTTTCGGTGACATTGCTGAAGATAGACCTGGGGAAAGACTCTCCGCTCCCCGGGTCCGATTTTCATCTGCTGGTGGGCCCGTTTGGGCCGAAAGCCGCCCCGGAGAGGTGGCCACCAAAGGGCGAAACTTTGGGGACCACGGGTCGGCAGTAGCCAGCTCGTCGGAGCCAAAGCAGCCCCTGGAATCGGCGGAAGAAAGGCGGACCACATTTATGCGATCCGCCATTAACAGCTGATCGTCGGAGACGGAGAAAACAGCGTAGAATGACAGCAAGCAGCTGAGCCGGGTGAGAACATTCTCTTCTTTCCTGGTGAAGGTGGATTTTTTTGCCAAATAGCTTGTTTACAGCCTGAGAGCGAAGCCTTTACTTTTAGGGAGGGGGTGGAGTTTTCTTCCCCCCCCCGTATACAAGCGGCGGTTTAAGCTACTTTGCAACTTAAAAATAAACTTTCAATACAGTAAAGCTGTCTGAGGCTTAACAGAAACTTGGGAAGCTTGCTCTTTTTATGGACACCTTTCTTCTTTATGTTGAAAAGCCACTCCAATTTTATCTGTTATTCTTAGAATTCTACAAACTTTTTTTCCCTCTTGACTTTTTTCTTTTTTTTCTACTCAAGTGCTGGGAACAGATACATTGTATCGCCTGGTGGTTACACTGAAAACTTTTTTTTTCTTTGTCTGGAGCTTATTCAGATTAGAAGCTTGGCTGTATGCCCAGACATGCTTATCTAAGACCTTGAAGCTTGTTGAAAAAAAGAAAAAAGAGGTTTTTCTCTGGTTTTGTTTGGCTGTACAACACAGACTATTTTTTTAGATATATGATACTTTGAGCCATCTCCCTCCTTGGATTATAAATATTCTGTTAAGAAGAACTGAATATTAAGGAATTTTTTTTCTTTTTTCTTCTTCTTCTGAATAGAACCTGGTGGATTATAAATTTGATATTTTTGTCCTTTGCTTTTTTGTTTTTTCCTATCTCCTTTTTTTCTTTTTTCTCCTTTTTTCTCCTTTTTTTCGATTATTCCTTTTTAGTGGGAGAGTTTCTCTCCTCTCCTTTTTTACTATTATTGTTTTTGTTCCTTTTTTTCCCTTTCCCTTGTTGCCATTTTTTAGCTTTCTTTTTTTGTATTATTTTTTCCTTTTCAACTGCTTTCGTGGCTTTCCCTCCTAGCAATAGGAGCTTACTGGATTACAATTGGCCATTGGGCCACCTGGTGGATTGCAATATAAGATATCAACTCAAAGATGAGTGCTTCAAACTTGTCTAAACTTGGGAGAAAAGGATCCTCTGCTCCTGCCTCGACCTCTGTGAGTCCAGTCTATCAAAAATCAATCACGACAGTGCTACAACAAGAAAAAATGGATGTCCAACAAAAGGATACCCAGGCAATATTACAGGCAATTGCAGCCCAGGCGGCGTCTTCGACTAAAAACTACGAAGATTTGAAAAATGATCTCGATAAAATGAACCAAAAAATTGAAAGCTTTCAACAGGCGATTACAGACAATCAACAAAGGATCCAAAAAATAGAAGACAAATCAGTGGAAGTCGACCAGAAATTAGAATTCTTAAAAGATGAGAATCAAAAATTGGCCCAAACAAATGCGGAACTGGAAGACACACTGGCGGTGATAGAGATGGAAAGAGCATCATAACAGAAGATAAGGATGAGAACCTCTTAGACCTGATAACTGAGTTACTCGCAGATCTTCTAGGAATGGGAAAGGCTCAAATGGAAGGAGAACTAGACCAGGTCTTTAGAGTCAATTCAAGCTATGCCAGAAGAAACAGTCCCCAGGGAAGTTCATGTTAGATTTCTTAAAAGATCCACACGAGATGAGATTTTGAGAAAAGTAAGAGATCAACCGCTAAAATACAAAGAAAAAGAAGTAGCAGTGCTTAAACAAATTCCCAGAAGGATAAGAGAGGCTCGAAGAGATTACCAGTTCTTAACCAGGAAATTGCTTGACAAAGGAGTGAACTTTAGATGGTTGGTCCCAGAAGGGATCTTAATCTACTGGGATTCGAAAAGATACAGATTGGACACTCCGCTTAAAGCAGCGGAATTTTTTGACAACCACAGAGCTTTTTTGGAAAAAGGGGATCCTGAACCTAAGAAGCAAGAGGAAATGGGTGCTGCAGGAGCGCCTAAACAAGTAGAGGAGGAAGTTAAAAAGACTTACCCAGAGGAAGGAGCAAGACCGAGAGACCAGAGACAGATAAGATCGCCTAGAACAGGGCTTTTCAATCTTTTTACCGATTGTACCACTTTTAGGATATGGCAATATTCGAGTACCACCTAGCAAGGTGTCAAAAACTTGGTGACAAAAAAAAACCTGTTCAAAGTTGCAATTGCACTGAAATGACTTATGACCATTTTTCACACTTATGACCATTGCAGCAACAGGGTCATGTGATTTATATTTGGATACTTGGCAACCGATTCATATTTATGATGGTCACAGTGTCCCAGGGTCATGTGATCCCCTTCTGCAACCTTTTGACAAGCAAAGTCAATGGCAGAGCTGCTGGTGGCCAAGTGCTAAGGCGGGACTTCCTTCCCTGCCTCCCTTTTTCTCATTCCCATCTCCTTCTGAAGGAAGAATTTGAACCCCCCCCCCATATTTTTCCTCTTCCATATATTGATCAAACAAGGAAAGGCCTCCAGAGACAGAAAAGACAAGCTGCTGAGTGAACTAGCTTAAAAAGGCACTTCCCCTTTAAGAATTAGCTACTGGCTAGAAAGGAAAGTAAGGAGCCCAGCTGGCACTTAAGGAAGAAAAAAAAATGTAAGTACTGGCTAAGGCAGCCTCCCAAATGGCTCCATTCATAAGTAAAATCTGCAGCTCCAGAGGACTCTCTCACTGTAAGTCTTTGCCTGTGCTGGCTCTTTCCCTTCCCCACTACACTTGGCTAGGCAGGGCTGCGTACCACCTGCCACTCATTAATGTACCACAAGTGGTACGCGTACCACAGGTTGAAAAGCCCTGGCCTAGAAGATTGAGATCTAGATACAACTGAAGATATGGAGGAGATTGGAATCTTATCAATAAACATAAATGGACTGAATTCTCCCTCAAAAAGGAGAAAAACTTTTACCAGACTACAAAAGTTAAAAATGGACATACTTTGCCTTCAAGAGACACATATTAAGAGACAACATTTCAGAATTTTAGAACAACCGAAAATGGGCAAACTTTACTTTACACTTGCACCCCAAAAGAAAAGAGGTATAGCCCTTTACATAAAAGAAAAGATGAATACCAAACAAGTCTATACAGACGAAGAGGGGAGAATACTAATGGTGGAAATTATGGTGGACCAAAAACACATATTGATGGTAGCAATATACGCACCCAACAATAAGCAAGAGCAATTCTATCATCAATTACACAATAAAATAGTGGATTTAAATTACCAAAACCTTTGCATACTGGGAGATTTCAACGCAATAGTAGATGCAACTCGGGACTATAAAAGCCATAAACAAGGGAGAAAAGGAGGAAACACTTTACCCAAAGCCTTTTTAAAAATGAAGAATTGTCTATTCAAGATACATGGAGAGAGAGAAATCCAGAAAAATCACAATACACGTTTTACTCAAATAGACATAAATCATGGTCTAGAATCGATATGATATGGACATCTTATGACTTGAAAATGATAATACAAGAGGTTGAGATAGAAACCAATGTTTGGGCAGACCACAACCCAATAAAAATGATTTGGAAAGGAACCAAGAAAAAGCTATAAGATGGTCTCTGAATAAATCTATACTGAAAGAAAAAGAATTCTTACAACTAGCAACAAGGGAAATGGAATTTTTCTTCAAAATAAATAAGAAAGAAGAAACATCCCTCCAAAATGTATGGGACACAGCTAAAGCATACTTTAGAGGACTGGCCATAACTTATACTGCCAAAAAGAATAAAGAAAAGAAACAACTACAGTTAAAGTTGAGAGAAGAACTCAAAAAACTGGAACTTGAGCTACAAATTAACCCACAAAAGAAAGTTCTTAAGAAACAAATGGAGATAATAAAACATAAACTAAACCTGGCCGAGATGGATATAATGGCACAGCAGATTAAACGGACTAAACAGAATTTTTTTGAAAATGCTAATAAGCCGGGAAGATGGTTAGCATACAGATTGAAGAAAGAAAAAGAAAAAAGAATGATAAATAAGCTACAAGATTCAAAAGGAGAGTTACACTTCCACAACGATGCAATGAAAAAAATTATTAAGGACTACTACGAGACACTTTACAAGACAGAGGTAGTTTCTAAAGAGGGAATACAGGCGTATCTGGAAGAAACTGACTTGCCAAAAGTCCTGGAGAATATCCGAAATATACTAAATGGGAAAATTATCAACAATGGAGATTATAGAAGCTATAAAAAGGCAAAAAAAAGATAAGACCCCGGGCCCAGACGGCCTTCCTGCAGAATTCTACGTAGCATTACAAGATATACTAAGCCCGATGTTGAAGGAACTGTGTAATGAAATCTTTTCAGAGACTAAAATACCAAACTCGTGGACTGAAGCTAACATTACTTTGATACCTAAAGGAGATACTGACCCCACACAAATAAAAAATTACAGACCAATATCGTTATTAAATGTGGATTACAAAATTTTTGCCTTGATAATGGCAGAAAGAATTAAGAAATTTCTGACTGAATTTATTCACACAGACCAAAACGGTTTTCTACCTAAAAGACAGATAAAAAACAATTTAAGGATCATCTTAGATGTTCTGGAATACTATGAAAATCATCCAGGGAAACAGATGGCATTAATATTTCTTGATGCGCAAAAAGCCTTTGACAACTTAAACTGGCAATTTATGTTCCAGCAGCTGATGGAAATGGACTTTGGCAAAAATTTTATAAATGCAATTCAAGCAATCTACTATAAACAAACGGCCAGAATAATCTTAAATGGAGATTATACAGAAAGCTTTGACATCAAAAAAGGTACAAGACAGGGATGTCCATTATCCCCACTGCTATTCATACTAACACTGGAAGTACTGGCTAGAAATATTAGGCAGGACACGGAAATTAAAGGACTGGAGATAAAAGAGCAAAAATATAAATTACAAGCTTTTGTAGATGATTTGGTTTTCATCTTGGAGGAGCCACTAGAAACAACCACTAAACTGTTGGAGAAAATAGAAAAGTTTGGGGAAGTGGCTGGTTTGAAAATAAATAGAGAAAAGACTAAGGTATTAACAAAAAACCTAACAGACAAACAGAAAACCCAATTCACAAAAAAGACAAATTTGCAAATAGTTAAAAAACTTAAATATTTAGGAATTTACTTAACAGCAAGATGTACAACATTAAAAGAAGATAACTACGAAAGATTGTTGAAACAAAACTAGACTTGGAAAAGTGGAAAAAACCCCAACTGTCATTGCTAGGAAGAATAGCCACAGTGAAAATGAGTGTCCTACCGAAACTACTTTTTTGATTCCAAACAATTCCTGTAAAATTGGGAAAGGCATTTTTTGATGACCTAAATGCAACAATATTGAGATTTATATGGCAAGGGAAGAAAGCACGAATCAAAGTGAAAATGTTACAAGAAGCTAAAGACAGTGGAGGACTTGGACTCCCGGACTGGAGACTATATTATCAAGCAGCCATTCTACCATGGCTCAAAGAATGGATAACGCTGAGAAATAAAAGGTTACTCTACCTAGAGGGGCATGACGTACAATTGGGTTGGCATGCCTTCCTGTGGTACGGGAAAAATAAAATAAAAGATATTTCCAAAACCATGCTATAAGGAATGTACTGTTTATAGAATGGGAGAGAATAAAACAAAAAAATTATATCAAAATACCACAGTGGCTTTCAACAATGGAAGCCTTTGCTTACCCAAATTTAATTAACTACGACAAAGTTGTTACTTACAAAGACATTTTGGACAAGGACGGAAAACTCAAAGATAGGCAAGACTTACAACAACAAGGTATTGACTTAGCATGGTGGCCTTATTTGCAAATTCAAACAAGATATGAGAAAGATGTAAAGACAATGGGATTTTATAAAGAACAGATAGAATTTGACGAAATACTTTTAAAAACAGATGAAAACTTGATTAAGAAACTTTATAGATTTCTTCTAAACTTGAAGATGGAAGAAGAACAAGTAAAAGAAACAATGATAGTATGGGCAAAAAACTTTGGATATTCTATAGACTTAGAAGATTGGCAAAAGTTATGGGATAGAAACATTAAACTGACTAAAGCAGCTTCATATAAAGAAAACTTGTATAAAATGTTTTATAGATGGCACATGACACCAGTAAGATTAGCGAAAATGTTTTAAAATGTTTCGAATAATTGTTGGAAATGTAAACAGAAGCCTACTATCATATCTGGTGGGTATGTCCTAGTGCAAAAAGATTTTGGCTTAAGATTCATACATGGTTGGAAAAGATGACTAAAATACAGATAGAATTTAAACCAGAATTGTTTTTGTTAGGAATATTAGGAGCCAAATATGGGAAAGAGAATGAGTATTTAATATTACACATATTGACAGCAGCGAGAATAGCATTTGCCCAATATTGGAAAAATGAAAATATACCATCTGAAGAGATCATAATTAGGAAAATTTTAGAATGTGCAGAAATGGACAGATTAACCTTAGAGATCAAAGAGAAAGAAGACTCAGTTTATTTTAAAACATAGGAAAACTTTTACCAATGGTTAGCAAAACGAACTAGCGAGAAATGACTGTGATATTTAATAAGATAAATGATATGTATTGATTGATACTCTTTATGATTATTGTTTCTCTTATTTACTATAGTTATTTACTATTACATTAATTACTGTTATTGAATATATGTACCTGGACAATAGTCTGTTTGCCAAAGCGTGGAAATGTTAATGGGGGTAACCCCATTGTTGTACCTATCCCTATCCCAACCCCAACCCTGATCCTTACCCTGAACCCCAACACCCATATTGACCCTATGCCTTCCCTAACCTTATAAAACTTAATAAAAATACTGTATAAAAAAAAAAAAAGAAGGCAAGTGCTGGTGATAGGAGATTCTATTCTCAAAGGAACAGAAACAGCCATCTGCAGACCGGACATACAATCCAGGGAGGTATGTTGTCTCCCTGGAGCAAAAATCAAAGACGTGCCTGAGAACCTAACCAAAATAATTAGGCCCACAGATTACTACCCTCTCCTACTCCTTCACATTGGGACGAATAACACAACAAAGAACCTGAGCACAATACTGAGAGAGTATAAGCAACTAGGCAATAAAGTTAAGGAGCTAGGAGCACAAGTAGTGTTCTCATCAGTACTCCCAACAAAAGGCCAACAACCATTGAGGGAAAAAAGAATTCTAGAAATAAACCACTGGCTAAAGGGTTGGTGTCGCCAAGAAAACTTTGGTTTCCTGGTCCATGGACTGCATTTCCTACGTGACGGACTCTTGGCACCTCACGAAAACAGGGAAAAATGTACTTGGAAAAAGACTGGCCCAACTTATTAGAAGGGCTTTAAACTAAAATTGAGGGGGAGGGGTGACCAATCATTAGAATCTCTAGAACACAAAACCAATCATAAATCCCAAGAAAACAAATAAAAGAGGTAAGGAGTGATGAGAAAAAAGAAAAAAATCAAACAACAATCAGGAGATCCAGGAAACATACCCACGGACAGACATAAAAGTCTTAAATTTTTATATACTAATGCTCAAAGCTTGGGGAACAAACGGTGAACTAGAAGCAATAGTACACGAGGGGGAGTATGACATAGTTGGCATTACAGAAACCTGGTGGGACAAAACCCACGACTGGAATGGACTGATGGATGGATACAAATTGTTCAAAAGAAACAGAACTACAAAAAGAGGAGGGGGAGTTGCACTATATGTAAGAGAATACTACATATCTACAGAAATGCACATTATCAAAGATAAAAGCCCTCCAGAATCTATATGGGTCAATATAAAAGGAAAAAAAGTGACATTACCATAGGTGTATATTACAGGCCACCCAACCAATCAGAGGAAATAGATGAACTCTTTGCCAACCAGTTAACAAAAGTATGTAGGAAGCATACCACAGTAGTAATGGGAGACTTCAATTACCCAGATATCAGCTGGGAGACAAACTCTGCAGCGAGCGGGAGGTCAAACAGATTCCTAACCAACTTAGCCGACAACTTTGTCATCCAAAAGGTAGAGGAGGGAACTAGAAGTAAAGCTATACTGGACCTAATTCTTACTAATAGAGAAGAAGTGATAGAGGGAGTTGAAGCTGCCAGAACCTTGGGGGAAAGTGACCACGTCATACTGGAATTCAATATAATGCAAACACAAGCAATGGAAAATAATTCAGCCAATCTCTTAAACTTCAAAAGAGCTGATTTTAACAAACTCAGAGAGAACCTAGGAAAGATTCCATGGATGAAAATCCTAAAGGGGAAAACAACTCAAGAAGCATGGGAAACTCAGAAAAATGCTATCATAAAAGCCCATTCCAGCACAATACCACTGAAAAAGAAAAACAAGAAAGTCAAGAAGAAACCAGAATGGCTGCACAAATGCAAAGACGAAGTCAGGAAAGCAAAGGCTCAGAATGCACAAAGACTTGCAAGAGAAATCAAGGATAATAAAAAAAGTTTCTTTCAACATATTAATAACAAGAAAAAAGTCAAGGAAACTGTAGGTCCACTAAAGAGAGAAGATGGCAAGGAATACCTGGGAAGTTCCTAGAAAAGATAATCAAAAAACAGATCTGCGAACAACTAGAAGCAAACAAAGTTAAAACTGGTAGCCAGCATGGGTTTGTTAAAAACAGTTCATGCCAAACCAATCTTATTTCATTCTTTGATAAAGTGACCAAATTAGTACACCAGCGAAACACTGTGGACATAGTATACTTAGATTTCAGTAAGACATTTGTCAAAGTAGACCACAATCTACTTCTTGGTAAGCTAGAAAAAGGTGGAATAGACAACATCACCACCAGTTGGATTTGTAGCTGAGTGACAAACCGTACTCAACAAGTGGTCCTCAATAGCACTACATCCACATGGATAGAAGTAAGCAGTGAGGTACCACAAGGCTCCGTCTTAGGCCCAGTACTCTTCAATATCTTCATCAATGACTTAGATGAGGGAACAGAAGGGGAACTCATCAAATCTGCAGATGACACCAAACTGGCAGGAATAGCCAACGCCCCAGAAGACAAGCTCAGGATTCAAAAAGATCTTGACAAACCTGAACAATGGGCCCTGTCCAACAAAATGAGTTTTAATGTGGAGAAAAGCAAAAGCAGGAAAAATCAAAGATATAAGTACAGATTAGGTGAGACCTGGCTCAAAAACAGTAACTGTGAGAGGGACCTTGGAGTCCTAGTGGACGATCACTTGACTAAGAGTCAGCAATGTGCAGCAGCACCCAAAAACGCTACTACAATCCTGGGTTGCATAAACAGAGGCATAGAATCAAGATCACGCGGAGTATTAGTACCGCTTTATAAAACCCTAGTGTGACCACACCTGGAATACTGCAACCAGTTTTGGTCACCATACCACAAAAAAGATGTTGAGACTTTGGAAAAAGTTCAGAGAAGAGCAACTAAGATGATCCAAGGCCTGGAGACTAAAACATATGAAGAACGGGTGCAGGACTTGGGTTTGGCTAGTCTAAAGAAAAGAAGAAATAGGGGTGACATGATAGCAGTATTCCAGTATTTGAGAGGCTGCCACAAAGAAGAGGGGGTCAAATTATTCACCAAAGCACCAGAGGGCAGGACAAGAAACAATGGTTGGAAACTGATCAAAGACAGAAGCAACCTGGAATTAAGGAGAAACTTCCTAACAGTGAGGACAATTAACCAGTGGAACAGCTTGCGCTCCATCACTGGAGGTTTTTAAGAGGAGAGTGGACAGTCACTTGTCTGAGATGGTATAGGTTCTTCTGCTTGAGCGGGGGGCTGGACTAGAAGATCTCCAAGGTCCCTTCCAGCTCTATTCTATTCTATATACCATGGTAAGATAAGACTGGCTTTCCACAACAAACTGAACCACAAAGTATGCATTTTCCTCTAGTCCCCAGTTAGGCTTGGCTGTGGTTTCACCCAGTGCTTGTTTCAGTCCTGCTCACCATGTGCCCTGCAACAGGTTACCCCTGAGCAGCCCTAGATAGAAAAGAAGTTACTCATCCTTGTACTAAAGATCATTATCAATTTAAGGCTGGTTGTTATACCTTTTGTCATTAGTTTGGTCTTCTTTATATTTAATAGTAGTCCCATTTTTTTCATTGTACAGGTAGTCCTAGAGAAATGACAGGTCACTTAACGATGATTCAGAGTTACGACTGACACCCCCAAACTACATACAGGTAGTCCTCAACTTACAACAGTTCATTTAGTGACAGTTCAAGGTTACAACAGCACTGAAAAAAGTGACTTATGACCGTTTTTCACACTTACGACCGTTGCGGCATCCCCATGGTCACGTGATCAAAATTCTGATACTTGGCAACTGATTCATATTTATGATGGTTGAAGGGTCCCAGGATCACCTTTTGCAACCTACTGACAAGCAAAGTCAATGGGGAAGCCAGATTCACTTAACAACCGTGTTACTAACTTTAACTGCAGTGATTCACTTAACAACTGTGGCAAGAAATGTCATAAAATCGGGCAAAACTCACTTAAATGTCTCACTTAGCAACATAAATTTTGGGCTCAATTGTGGTTGTAAGTTGAGGACTACCTATACAACCCTGCTCCCCATGGCTCCTGGAATCAGCTGCCATTTTCAGCACCCCAACATTTCCTTGTGGAAATGGCAGTTGCTTTGGGAGCTTTCTGCCCCCTGGAGCTTTCTGCCCCAGGCTGCAAGCCTCTCCTGGCTCTTACAAGGTTTTAGGAAGCCAGCCCCTGTGTGCAAAGGCGGCAGCTTCAGGATGATCTTTCCAAAACCTTTCCCTTGCTTTAACCCCCTCCCTCCCTCCCCCAGAAACCTACAGTTCTTCAATAAAGAAAAACAAAAAAAGGTGGGAGGACCAGATTTGTTGATCTTTCTTCACCACCACCACCACCCATTAGGTGCTAAAACTAAATTCCCCACCTCTGCTCTCCAGTCTCTGTCCCTTTTAAAAACCTTACCTTGACACCAGGCTGAAGAGCAAAGGAACAGAAGCAAGGAAGGAAAGACAATCTTTCCGCAGCTTTTTCCCTTGAACTGAGGGGAGGGGGGGGAGAAATCATCTCCAAACTTTTAACTGACTAGAGACTTGTACAACAAAATGGAGGAAGCTTGGTCTTTGCAAGCTTTAGCTGTTCATTTGACTTCCTGTACAGGTAGTCTACAGCCTTTAGACAGCCTTTATGCAGAGGCCGGCTTCCCAAAGTTTAGCCAGAGGCAGGAGAGCTTTGTAGCCTCCTGATGGCCAGCTGATCAGCAGCCAGCTGACAGAGCAGAAAGCTCTGAAAGGCTATGGAACTGATTCTTTTTTTGGCCCAGAAAGGCAGGGCACCTTGGCAGGAGGAAGGACAGGGGCAGAATTAGGAAAGGCAGGCGTGCCCAGCATTTTCCTTCCCCATTGTTTCTCACTGGCAAGACAGCTATGCAGCAGGCGGCATGCGAGGCACCCAAGGGGTGGGAAGCAGAGCATGGGGTATCTTAGGGTGGGAGAAGCATTGAGAGGCCTGAAGCAGGTGGGCATGTGCCTGTACCAGGCTTCCCAAGATCTCCCCCAGCCCAGAACTCCACTTAATGACCCATGCATTCATTTAACAAATGCACTGGTGAAAGCAGGGATGGCTGGTCGTTACTTGAGGCAGGTCATTTAACATTTTCCTGACTTTTGACCCTAATGGGCAGGCTCCATTACGGTCATAACGTGAGGACTACCTGTACTCCTTGACTTTTATAACTAGAATTTACAGTTCCATTGCATTTTCAGCTATCAGAGTAGTGTCATACAGTGAGGGGAAAAATTATTTGATCCCCTGCTGATTTTGTATGTTTGCCCACTGACAAAGAAATGATCAGTCTATAATTTTAATGGTAGGTTTATTTTAACAGTGAGAGACAGAATAACAACAACACAAAATCCAGAAAAACGCATTTCAGAAAAGTTATAAATTGATTTGCATTTTAATAAGTGAAATAAGTATTTGATCCCCTATCAATCAGCAAAATTTCTATGTCATGGTTCCGACAGATGAAACTCTTCAAAGAACTTTGAGGCATTGTTTACCTTAAAGAATCTTTATTCAAGTTGCATGGCATCGGCACGTACATGGTCGAAGCCGAAATCTGAATTCCCCTCCCCTGAGCACATAGTATCAAAGCACAATTCCCTCCTCCAATTAACAGTCATAAATCACATTCTCCAATTAGTTTGAATTGCAGGCTTTCACTCCTGTTCTCTAACGCCAATTCTTATCATCTGTCAGAACCCAATTATATTTTATTTCTAACTAATCTACTTTGGGAAAATCCAATTCTTACTCTCTTTTGGATTCTGTCATACTACAAAGGGGGGGGGGAGTAAACACGGGTGTTTATGACTGGCATTCCTTCTATCAACTACAAAGAAACATCCTCTGTGGATTCCCTCTCTGGAGTACTAACCATAACAATAGGCAATCAGCCTTTGATCTCACTTCCTATGAAGCCTCCTTTTACCGGCAGCAAGGAAATAGGGGGGGAAGATTGCAACGTTTGGGATCCGATGGATTTAACACCCAGCCATCTGCCAATTTGGATTGACCGGAAGGAATGTGGGGTGGGACTGCTTGGGAACGCTTTAAAACATTGAACGGTCAGGGGGGTCCCCCAGATCCTGTCTAGCACGCCTTCAGTCAGTTTTTCTTAAGATTCCTGTTGGAAAACCCGTTCCAAGAGTTCTGTCTTCTTAAGATGTAAATTGAGGTGGGTCCTTACATCATCTCTTATTTCAAGCTCTGAATTCAAACACTAGTACAATATTATTATGTCTAACTAACTCCCACCACATTCTGCCTCCTCCCACAGCATCATCTAATTCTAAAAGTAAAGCATAAGAAAGAAAAAGGCTGCATCTTCATATGTTGTCAAAGCAAGAACATCCAATGTTAGCAGCGTTGACATCCTGGCTCCCAGGTGTCTTTTATACAGGTAACAAGCTGAGATTAGGAGCACTCTCTTAAAGGGAATGTGATGACCCAGGGCATGGCACAGAGGCAACACAGTCAGCTGGCAGTTCAAACCGCCCTTTAATTACTCCAAATTTCCCGCAAATGCTCCCACATTTCTGGCAGGCCCCAGAACAAAGTAACACACACACACCTTCAGCAGCCTCTGGCGGCAAGTAGTTTCACAAGTTTTTAACTCTTCAGGCAGGGAAAGTGTGTGTATGAAACAAGCCATCCTCCTTCAGGTTTCGACTCACACACAGATTAGAAGAGTAATTTACTCAAGGCCACGTAGATAAAAAGGAAAGAAACATACTGTTCTGTCCCAGCCTACGTCCGTCCCTGTTGCGTCACAAGAACAACCCCTCTTTCAACAGTAGGCTGGGAAAACCAACCCTTTTTATTTGATTTACAGTTCAGATAATTTTCCCTCAAAACAAAAACAACAGAATACTTTCCAACAGATAGTTGGTTCAAAAGCAAAACAGAGCAAGAGCTAGACAAGAAATAATTCACCGGTAAAACAAACAGACCATGATCCCTTGGCACTGAAGTTCTTTGCAAACGGTTGCCTTCAGCAACCAGCACCGCCCACACCTTCCCTTTTTATTAAGCAGCCCCAAGGCGTGGCTTCTCAATGCCTTCTCCTCCTCCCTTGGAGTTGCTGTATTGTCTCCCTCTGACCTGCTCTAGTTAACTGCCTTCGTTTACGAGCGTCTATAATGTCTTCCAGCTGTGAGTCCTCAGAGTCTGACTCATCTTCCCCACACAGCTGAGTCTCATCCGGAGCACGATTGGAGGGGCCAGGCTCTTCATCAGATTGCGAGTCCTGTAACTCATCAGAGCCTCCCTCCGACTCTGATGGCTCTCCAAACCCCTCCTCCTCCTCCTCTGATTCCCCAGACTCAGCTGCCGGGTCCACTGGCTGGCACGGACTCACAACACATACATCCAAAATCTAACAAGTCTGTGGAAACACAAGCTTGCTTGAGCAGTTTCAGAAGAGAAGCCAAAATTCAATCCGAGGTGTTTGAACACCAAATCAAGTTTGTCAGCAAGTCCAATGGTCAGAGTTTCAGGGTTTCCAAGCAGAAATCACAACACAGAACAAGAGATCAGAGAGTTGTTTCCAAGATCAGCAACGGCACACAAAACTCCAAGAAATCAGCGTTTGTTCCCGACAAATGCCCCTCCCCACAGCGTCTCCTTAAGTCTCAGTCTCCAGGTGTGCCTTGTGGAGAGGGGTGGGGTGCTCTCCTCCTGAGTAGTTGAGCCTGCCTGCATTGTTCCCTCCTTCTCTCCACTCTCCGTGCTCTAGGATCAGGAGGGGGTGGCCCTTGCTCATCGCCTGAGCTCTGTCTCTCATGTTCATCCTGTCCCAATCCTGAAGGGCCCTGGCCTGCCTCAGCCTGCTCTTCCCCACATTCCTCTGAAGCCACAGACACCTCTCCCTTGACCTCCGTCGGCTCCAGTTTTCTCAGCAGATTCAGGCTCCAATGGGGGCATGACAGGGAGTGCTCCTAATCTCAGCTTGTTACCTGTATAAAAGACACCTGTCCACAGAAGCAATCAATCAATCAGATTCCAAACTCTCCACCATGGCCAAGACCAAAGAGCTGTCCAAGGATGTCAGGGACAAGATTGTACACCTACACAAGGCTGGATGGGCTACAAGACTATCGCCAAGCAGCTTGGTGAGAAGGTGACAACAGTTGGTGCAATTATTCACAAATGGAAGAAACACAACATAACTGTCAATCTCCCTCGGTCTGGGGCTCCATGCAAGATCTCACCTCGTAGAGTTTCAATGATCATGAAAACAGTGACGAATCAGCCCAGAACTACAGGAGAGGATCTTGTCAATGATCTCAAGGCAGCTGGGACCATAGTCACCAAGAAAACAATTGGTAACACACTACGCCATGAAGGACGGAAATCCTGCAGCGCCTGCAAGGTCCCCCTGCTCAAGAAAGCACATGTCTGAAACACCAATGAACATCTGAATGATTCAGAGGTGAACTGGGTGAAAGTGTTGTGGTCAGCTGCGACCAAAATCGAGCTCTTTGGCATCAACTCAACTCGCCGTGTTTGGAGGAGGAGGAATGCTGCCTATGACCCCAAGAACACCATCCCCACCATCAAACATGGAGGTGGAAACATTATGCTTTGGGGGTGTTTTTCTGCTAAGGCAGACATGTCAAACTTGCGACGTCACATGACGTCGCGCAACCTATCAGGACTGTTTTGCCATTGCTGGCAATGGGGTGGGCACGGCTTCCGCGTGACGCATCCGGCCCGCGGGCCGGCAGTTTGACACCCCTGTGCTAAGGGGACAGGGCAACTTCACCGCATCAAAGGGACGATGGACGGGGCCATGTACCCTCAAATCTTGGGTGAGAACCTCCTTCCCTCAGCCAGGGCATTGAAAATGGGTCGTGGATGGCAATGACCCAAAACACATGGCCAAGGCAACAAAGGAGTGTCTCAAGAAGAAGCATATTAAGGTCCTGGAGTGGCCTAGCCCAGCGGTCCCCAACCTTTGGGGCACCAGGGACCAGTTCCGTGGAGAGAGGTTTTTCCACGGACCAGAGGGGGTGTGGTTTCGCATGCTGCCTGCATCCCACAGATGGGGCTTTGCTTGTTTGCACGGCCCGGTTGCTGTGGCCCGGTGCTGGTCCACGGACCAGGGGTTGGGGACCCCTGGCCTAGCCATTCTCCAGACCTTAATCCCATAGAAAATCTGTGGAGGGAGCTGAAGATTCGAGCTACCAAACGTCAACCTCAAAACCTTAATGACTTGGAGAGGATCTGCAAAGAGGAGTGGGATAAAATCCCTCCTGAGATGTGTGCAAACCTGGTGGGCCAACTACAAGAAACATCTGATCTCTGTGATTGCCAACAAGGGTTTTGCCACCAAGTTCTAAGTCGTGTTTTGCGAAGGGGTCAAATACTTATTTCACTCATTAAAATGCAAATCAATTTATAACTTTTTTGAAATACGTTTTTCTGGATTTTTTGGTTGTTATTCTGTCTCTCACTGTTAAAATAAACCTACCACTAAAATTATAGACTGACCATTTCTTTGTCAGTGGGCAAACGTACAAAATCAGCAGGGGATCAAATACTTTTTTCCCCTCACTGTATGCATAGCTCAAGTTATTGATGTTTCTCCTCCAGTTGTAAAACCTCACTCTTCTTCCTGTCCAGCTTCTCACATAGCGACTGTTTGAAGTTACGATGCCCCCCCCCAAGTTACTTATGACCCAGTTTCAGAGTTCTGACATCGCCCCCCCCGTCACATGATCACATTTTGGGCACTTGGCAACTGGCCCACATTTATGGCCATTTGCAGCACCCTACTGACATGTGGCCACGATTTGTGACAATTTCAGTGGAAACCAGTGTTTAGTTCTTGTTTCCAGCAAAAATCAGCCCATAGCAAACAATGGGTTCACTTAACAACCGCCATGTTCACTTTTGACCATTGCATTCACTTAATGACCGCTGCAAAGAAGGTCATAAAATTGGGTCCGGTCACATGGTGACCTGCTTTACTACTTTCATAACCTACGACCATAATTGCCAGGCTCAGTTACAGTCATTTGTCAAGGTTTACCTGTATTTATTCAGCATATAGACTTGTTTCATTCCTTTGCCAACCTGGAGCCAGTCTTTTTCATCATGTTCTATCCATGCTGTGGCTTCTTGACCTGTACATTGATTTCTCACATGAAGACAGTGAGATGTTCTGGGAATCCCAGAGCACATTCCACAGCTTTACATGGTCGACACAATCAAAGGCCTTTCTATAATCAATGAAGCACATACCGACTTCTTTTTGGTATTGTTTGGCTTTCCCTGATCCAGCATGCATCAACAATAATGTCTCATGTTCCTCTGCCCTTTCTAAAGCCAGTTTGAACATCTGGCATCTCTTTTTTCCATGTACAGTAGAGCTCTAATGTGTGTTGGATATTCTAAGCATTATTTTGCTAGCATGTGAAATTAAAGATATTGTATGATAGTGTGCACACTCTGTTAAGTATCTTTTTTGGTATTGTAATGTAGATTTAGCACTTCCAATCTGTTGGCTACCATGTCATTCTCCAATTTGCTGACATAGTTTAGTTGGAAACTTTACTGATTCCTATTCTCTTGCTTGCCATATTTCTGTAGCTATTCCATCAGTTCCTGTAGCCTTATGACTTAGTAATGACTGGAGTGCTGATCTCACTTCATCTTCTAGTACAGGGGTGTCAAACTGCCGGCCCGTGAGCCGGTTGCATCATATGGAGGCCGCACCCACCCCAGCTCCAGCAATGCAAAAAAAGTCGTGATACGTCACGACACGTCACGTGACGTGGCGAGTTTGACACCCGTGTTTAGTTGGAAACTTTACTGATTCTTATTCTCTTGCTTGCCATATTTCTGTAGCTAGAGGTCCTTGTAAGTAAGGAATAATTACTAACTATCTTGGATGTTGTCAGGCCCAACACCAAAAATGACACAGTGACATCCAATCAAGTCCTATCCTTTATTTGTTTAACCTAATGAACAGAATCTTGCCAAACTAAAGCTGTAACCTTCTAAACTACTAGATGTATCCTGAGAGTTTCTAGGGTGTGGCTACCATGAACATCTTGCCCCCTCCTGCATCCAACTTGGGACTGTGCAGTCTCTTAATCTGGGCCTCTTTCTGATGAGATTTACTGCCTCCTCCCTGGGAAAGCTCTGTGTTGCCAAAACTCCTATCTACTAATTCTCCAGGTGCACATTCCATCACAGATGTTGACATCTCTACTGTACAATATTTCAGTATATTCTTTCTATCTTTCTTTGATCTCCTTTGAACTTGTTACTGTCATTTGCTTTTCTTTAACTTACCATACTGAGGTTGGACTCTCCTTCTAAGTTTAGTGATCTTTTGAAAAACCTTGTTTTTCCATGTTTCTTTCCATCTTCAGTGTCTTTACAGATGTTGTTGTAATACTGCTTCTTATCTCTTCTAACAGCTTTCTGAAACTTTGTAAAGCTCCTTCCTGAGATTTTTATCTTTCTTGACTTTGACTTCTTTTCGCTTGGCTCAGGACTTCAAAGAAATTCCTGTTGTTTTCCTTGAAAATGTTTGGTATAGTTTTAGAACAAATTGTGGAAACTGGTTGGTTTTCTTCTTCCCTGTTAGCTTAACTTGGAACTTACACATGAGTAGTTTGTGATCTGTTTCACAGTCAGTTCCTGGCCCTGTCTTTGATGCTATAATTGAGCTTCTCCACCTCCTTTTAGTAATAATATAGTCAATTTAGCTTCTGTGTTTGCCATCTAATGATGTTCATATATAGAGGCATTGTTTTGGTTGTTTGAAGAGTGTTAGCTATGAAGAAGTAATTGGAATAGCAGAAATCGATAAGTCAGTGCCCTGCTTTTCAGTTTCCTAAGCCATACAATCCAACTATAACATCCAACTATATTTTTTTCTTTGTCATTTCTAACTTTGTCATTTCAAATTTTGTTTATGTATTCTATCAGTTTCAAATTGAACTTGAACATAAAACTAATCAGCTTTCTCTTTTTCTGAAACAGCATTTGGAGCATAAACTTGGATGATTGTCATATTAAAGGATTATCCACAAATTCTCAATATTATTCAGCCATTGCTTGCATTGTAACCAAGTACTGTTCTTGCTATACCCTTCCTAGCTATACAATGTCATTCCTTGTTTTCATCTCTTGAATAATAAATAGCATGATCTTCTGACTGAAAGAGTCCAATCCTACTCCATCTCTATTCATTGATGTCTAAGATGTCAATTTGTAGTGGTTTCATTTCATATTTTACTGTAATGGGGTGTGTGAATGACCTTGGGGAATGAGGGGAAGAGATGCTGCCTAGGAAATAACTACACCAGACAGACAGGAGCCCCCAGTGGTTTAACGGTCAGAGAAAGAAACTTAGGAAGACAATGGATGAAGCAGGTAAAAGTGGTGGCAGGAAGTTTCTACTTTCAGACATGCAAGATTCGTTAACGTAGCCTTACAGTAAAGTAGAATTAGCTCATCTAGTCATGTTTCCTGTCTGGTTTACCTAGGAGTGCTGATTTTCACTGATTTGAGCTTTTCCATATTCATGCTTCATACATTCCATGTACACATAGTAATTCTGTCTTTGGAGCTTCTGATTTTCTTTTCCTGTATGGCAACATCAGGAGCTAGGTGTCCCAAAGGCTTTAATCTAGCCACATCATAAACACCATTAGGAATGGGGGTGTAGAGAGGAATTGAACCATAAAGGCATTAAATGAGTTGATATTGCACAAGGCACTAAATCTACTCATTCCTCCCCCCCAAACCAACCAATCATCCAGAGTTAAAATGAAGCTAAGCATGTTGTACAGATATAGCTGCTAGGTTTTTAACTGACCTGATTAAACATGTTGATTGAACACAGCCAATTTCTCTTCAAAGAGCCAGGAACAATTCCCCTGTAGTTTATGAGGAAATTTGTAGTAGTAGATTTCATTGGATTTATTAGCAGATTCTGGTAACTTTCAGACTTGGCACCTCATATTTTAATGCAATACACCTCTTCCTTTTTCTCATGCAGATTCTGAGGGTCTTGGGATCAGTATTATTGGAATGGGGGCTGGAGCTGATATGGGTCTAGAAAAACTTGGCATATTTGTCAAGATTGTGACAGAAGGAGGAGCAGCTCATCAAGATGGCAGGTCAGTATTACAACTTGGATGGCATGCCTTTCTATGGTACGGGGAAAATAAAATTCACAGATACTTTCAATATCACTACATAAGAAACACACTTTTGCTAGAATGGGAAAAGATAAAAGCAAAAATCTGTATGAAAATACCTGGATGGCTTTCAACAATGGAAGCGTTTGTTCACCCAAACTTAATAAACTATGACAAAATTGTGACTTATAAAGACATTTTGAATAAAGAAGGGAAATTAAAACATAGACAAGAACTAGAAGAACAGGGTATTGACTTATCATGGTGGTCATATCTGCAAATCCAAACGAGATATCAAAAAGATGTTAAAATATCTGGATTCTATAAAGAACAGACAGAATTTGATAAGATATTACTGACATCAGATGAAAAAATGATTAAGAAACTTTATAAATATATGCTAAGTTTAAAGATGGAAGAGGAACAAGATAAAGAAACAATGATAACATGGGCAAAGAATTTTGGATATAATATAGAACTAGAAAAATGGCAAAGCCTTTGGGAAAGAAATTCTAAAATAACAAAAGCGGTAGCGTACAAAGAAAATTTATATCAAATGTTTTATAGATGGCATTTAACACCTGTGAGGTTAGCAAAAATGTTTAAAAATATATCAAGCAATTGGAAATGTAAACAAAAACCGGGCACTTATTACCATCTTTGGTGGTGTGAGGTGGACATGCTCTAAAGCTAAAAGATTTTGGTTAAGAATACATACATGGTTAGAGAAAATGACGAAAAAACATATAGAGTTTAAGGCAGAATTATTTTTGTTAGGCATAATTGTAGGTAATTATGAGAAAGAGTGTATATATTTAATTTTACATATATTAACTGCAGCAAGAATTGTGATTATAAAAAAAACTAATAAAATATATATATAAAAAAAGATGGCAGGTCCGTATGATTGATGTCACATTGGAAATAAAACTTATCTTGGAAGGAGAACATACCAAAACAAGAACTCCTTTCTTTATTATGTTTGCTGCAGAACAGATTGTTAAAATCTTGGATTTCTTCATTGTTTTATGTGAAAAGTTCTAATTTTGACATGCCCAGAGGATAAAGGTGTATATTTCCCCCTTCCTCAGAATCATAAGATGCCACAACATAAGATTAAAAAAATCACTTCCAACACATTATATTTGCCCCACTGTTGTCAATGTACCATTTTGTTAACATGAGACCAGAGTGAGGTAGATTTTGCTGAAAAATTCAAAGCTTCATCTTTGACAGGTAGCCAAAAACCATATCCACCCCAAAGGAGGAACATTAGGCTCTCTTTTTCCAACCAGGATTTTTGGCTGATTTTCCTCAAAAAGTGCAAGAGGAAATCCATAAAAATCAGTTCCCCTTTTACTGTTTCTGTGTGAATCTGCATTTTTACTCTGCTACTCTGCAGGGAAACTTTTCAGGTGCTGGGGATATTGTCATAATGTGAGTACAAGCACTAAGAATTTTACAGAGTGATTTACTCAGAAGTGGGGTTCATTAAGTTTAACAGAACCTAGGCTTTAATCATCCACTCATTTCCATAGGAACTGTAGGACTTATTGCTAAGTAAGCACATAGGATTGTGTTTTACATCTTAATAAACTGCCAGGTTTATGACTCCTTAGTTTGTGTGTAATCATTTCTTAATGAAGTACATGGAAACTAGTAGTAAAGGCTATAGTTGCTTCTAAGCACTGGAAGAGGCTGTTGGATCAGTTTCTTCTTTTTAATACACTCATTATAGCACCAGGGAAAGTAGCTCAGAATGACAGGGTCTGTTTCATATTGGCCTTTTTTGACATTTCATCCCAATCCTAATAAGATTTACTTTTAAGTAAGCTTAGTAATTAAGCATAGGATTAATTTCTTTTTAATCAGTATCAGTCATGGCTGTTTCTGTCAATATATGCACATGCAAATGTTATTGTAGGAACATGAAACATTAGGACTATGTAGTGTGGTTCAAATTTGGAAAAACTACACCTCTGTACTTAATTAAAAGAGCTGAAGCATTGAAAGAGCTGAAGCAAAACAGCCCTATAAAATGTGATAAAAGGTTGTATTTGCCACTTTTAACAGCAGGCAGGAGTGTCAACACCCAAGTAATTTAGTCATAAGGAGGCTGTCAGGACCCACTTTAACTAATCACCCAAGAAAGTAGAACTCTTGAAACAGGCATTGTCTCAAAAGGAACTGTTATTAGGGACTAGTGACAGTAGGGAGTGTAAGGCGAGATCTGAAGAAAAGCCCGCATGAATGATATAATTAAAGCAAGCAATATGCCCCCTCCCACCAAAGTCATAATGTCCGTTTGAACTCCAGCCAATCCACAGGTGGCTTGATGGCCGGCTGACTGGTACGGTAGGCGCGCATCTCAAGGTCTTCTCCAGCTTTTGTTTCCTTGCAACTGTCTCCTAGATAAGGAGACGCATTCCATACTCAACGTGAGGAGGCCAGACAAAGGAAGAGGAAAGCGAAAGTTACCAACATAATCCCCCATGCACCCTCTCCCCCCAACAGAATGGCAGGCCCCAAAAGAATAGAAGACAAAAGAGAATAGGCGAGGGGTTTTGGGGTCTGACATCCGCCCCCCCTAAAAAAACGGGAAGTGCACCTGAAAGACAAAAGAGGGAAGGGAAAAACAGCAAACAAATCATTTAGGTTTATCAGGATATAAGGAGTGAAAACGTTGTAGCAATCTAGGGGCTCTAACATGCTTCTTGTACACCCATTCATTTTGGGAGGCAGGGAGGTTTTTCCACGAAACTAGATATTGAGTCACTCCATGATGGGTTCTAGAGTCCAAAATGTCTTTAATTTCAAAATGTTTTTTTTAAAAGATTTTTATTAGTTTTCTCTTACATATATATATTAATTTTTCAACCAGCGTACTGTCTGGATTCAAAAACGCTAATACATATTCAGTTCCTAATCCTTGATTCTTTCCTCTAGCCATTTGTAAAATGAATCCCAGATTTGATAATATTCTGTTTCTTCTTTATCTTTCAATCTCCTAGTTAAACTGTCCATCTCTGCGCATTCCAATATTTTTTTTATTATTTCTTCCTCTGGTGGCAGTCCTTCATTTTTCCAATATTGCGCGAAGATTATTCTTGCTGCTGTTGTGATGTGTAAAATCAAATATAGACTTTGTTTATTAATCTTTTCTGGCATTATACCTAATAAGAAAAGTTCAGGTTTAAAATCAACGTGTTCTCCCAACATTTTTTCTAACCAAGCGTGTATCTTTTCCCAATAGGCCTTAGCTTTGCCACAAGTCCACCAAACATGATAATACGTGCCTGAATTGTGTTTACATTTCCAGCATCTATCTGACATGTTTAAACATTTTTGCTAATCTTGCTGGTGTCAAGTGCCATCTATAATTTAATTTCAAAATGTTGTTCACCCTCAACCATAATGGGTGTAGGTAACGGCGGAGCAGGGGACCTGAGAGTGGAGGTGACTTCTGGTTTCAGCAAGCTGCAATGGAACAGTGGGTGGATTTTTCGTAGATTTTTCGGCAGATCTAATTCGACTGTTACTGGGTTAATGATACGTGTAATTGGGAAGGGTCCAACATATTTAGTTCCTAACTTTTTTGAGGGTTGTAACGATTTTAAATATTTAGTGGAAAGAAATACACGCTCACCGACTTTGAAAGGTTTTTGTTCCATCCTCTTTTTATCCTCTTGGAGTTTGTATGTCTCTCTGGCCTCATCGAGTGCTTTACGAACAACCGGCCAGGTATTTTGCAATTGCTTAATCCAATCTTTGAGCGATAGGATTTCGGGCTCTTTAATGGGGAGTTCTGGAATGGCCACAAATGTTTGGCCATTGGGACTTCCGGTTTGCCCAGGCGGCCGCCATGGACGTTTGGAAGGCGAGCTCCGTGTTCCACGTCCAGTTTCGCTTCGCTGGGGGACCCTGGAAAGGGTCGAAAGTCGCCCTGTAGGGGCGACCAGCAAGGAGGGGATCCCCGTGATCGTGGCAGGGCGGTAGCCCTTCCGTTTGATCCAGGGCAGCCCTCCAAACTGGCGGACGAAAGACCGGCCATAGAAATATGGCTCGTCACTAGGCTGCAGACAGCCGAAGTCACACTTACCATCAGGCAACTTTAAAGCAGTGCGGAAGAGACTGGGTGAGATCTACCTCTCTTAAATCCTAACTATCTTTTTTACCTGCATAAGCTGCTTAAGTACTTTCCCCCCTGTGGAGAGGGAAGGGAGATTTTACCCCTCCCTCTAAAAACAGCGGCAACTGACTATACAGGGGAGTTTAAAAATGTTGCAAGAACAACTTGATCCTAATTGGAATTTTACTTCTTAAAGTTTGTGGACTAAAAGACTTTCTACTCTTAGTGAAGATCTGGGTTTTTACTTATAAAAAAGAAGTAAAACTGAAAAGATTATAAAAACTTTGGACCTAAAGGAAAATTTTAAATATAGGGGCGACATCTTGTGGCTAAACCTGATATTACAATTGTCAACACTGCTAATATTGGATATTATTGCTTTGACAAGATATGCAGAACTGTCTGGTATTTTTAGAGTTAATTTGGATGATGGTGGGAGGGGAGGAGAAAGCGCGGGATAAGGAACGGAAGTGAATCTTTGCCCTTCAAGCTAATTGGAAAATGTGAATTATGACTGCAAAATAGGGGAGGGGAATAGCTTGGAATGTTATGTGCAAAGAAAAGGAAGTTCAGATCTTGGCATCCATCCATGCTGTGCCGACACTGTGTTCATATGATTAAAGACTTTTCAGAATAAACAATGCCTGGAAGTTCTTTGAAGTGTTCCATTAGTCGGAACCTTGACAACATGTCAAGATCTACAGCCTTTTCAAACAACTGGGGGTGCAATACCCCCACCTCTTCCTCCTAGGCTTGGATCATGCTGGAAAAGAGGAGGAGGAAAAGCTATCATGAGAAACGGGAGTTTGCTTGAATATAACTCGGCAGCTGCTGATATCCCAGAGGGGGAAGCAACAGACAGCATGCTGTGGGAAGATGAATTCTGGCAGACAAATGCAAATCGGTGGAGAGATAACGGACCGCCTGCCACTCAAGTCACTGGATGAGTCACTGGAAATATTTGAAAACCCAGAGATGAGAAGCAGAAATCCACTCCTGCAGAGAGAAGCCTACAGCCCTTTCATTGTAGATCAGACAGCCTTCAAGACCCTGTCTTCCCCTGTCAGGGACTCCAGCCCTGAAGAGAGAGGGAATCCCAGTCTGAGGCCTCTGCAACAATGGGGAGTGTGGCATTATCCGCAGGCAGAGGGTAAACAGCCTCTGAGCTTACCACAGCTAATAGAGGCCTTGCAACAGCTTGGGGTGGTGCAGGAGCCAGGAGATCAGCAGCTGGTGGAGAACGACCACAGCAAGGAGATTGGCCCCAGCCCCCGAACGTGCAACCCCTGGGCATAAATCAGCAGCCAGGATGGGGCCAGCAGCAACAGCCACACTGGGGGCCCCAACAGCCTATAATTGCTCCACCTTTCAGCAACATTCGATGGGGACCCAGAGAAGCTGATTTTTTTCCTCAACCAAGTGCACTCTCAATTGAATTGCTAGGCCTATCTCTACCCGGACCCAGGGGCCATGGTCAATGTGATTGCGTCCAGCCTAGAGGGAGAAGCATCCGAATGGCTGAACAATTTATATAATGAGCAAGCCCCAGAATTGGAGGAACCCCACCTCTTCCTCTTAGGGCTGAGAGAAAGATTTGAGAACCCATCCCTTGGCCTCAAAGCAAGAGAACAAATCCACAAAATAAAACAAGCCGGCAGGCCTGCCCTGGAGTACGTGCGAGAGTTTTGCAAGATAGCAGGTCGAATAGAGGGGTGGCCAGAGCAATCCCTAATCCATCACTTCATCGAGGGATTAGACGATCACCTCTCTCAGGCCTGCTTCTATCGAGCAGTACCTGATCAGCTGCAAGAATGGTACCAGGCAGCGGTGAAGCTAGACGTTCAGCTCGCCCGCTATAAGAAGCCTCCCCCACCTGAATCCGAGTAGCAGCCAGAGCAACCCGAACAACAATCACCCCCACTAAAACCTCCAACTACTGTGATGGCTGAGAGACCCAGGCCACCCGCAGGCCCGTCAATGAAGTGTTTTCAGTGCAGACAGGAGGCACATCGAGCAGCAACCTGTCCGGTCTCCTACCCCCGACCGCAGAGCAGACCGGAACCAGTGGCAAGAAGGAAACCTGCCCAGCAACTAACGAGAGAAAAATCCAACCGGGTCACGCAAGAACCTGTTGCCCAAATTACACCCCCCACACAAGAGGACTCCGGGACTCCGGGTGGACACGCCCCTGCTCTACCCTCCTTTGACAGCGACGACAAAGGAGAGAATGACCCGATGGTGAGTCGACAAATCCCGCCTTTTTCACTGCCCGCCAAACTTATAATCCCTAAGTCGGGGGCACAAATAGACTTAAACGTGCTAATCGATTCTGGATGCACCCAATGCATTATTAGCCTGCCCTTTGCCATGAAAATGGGCATATGGGCAAAACAGCTCTCCAACCCTGTGAGGTTTGAGCAAGCCGATGGCTCCCTGATGGGAGGGACTCTAGTCACACAATTAACTGAGCCCCTACGCCTAGAAATAGGTGAGCACTGGGAGTTTATTCACTTCCTGGTGGCCCCAAAAATGACTGAGGCTGTGATCCTAGGATTAGCCTGGCTGGACAAATGGAAGCCATTTATCTGGTGGGAGAAAGGAATGAGAACTGTGAGACTACCTATAGGGCCTAAGCCTCCCACTGATTCAACTGACGTTGCGGGACACTTTAGGCCACCCAATGAGCGAGCGCACATGGCTGCCTCACCACCACCAGGCGAACCACTCATCCCCAACGAATACCGGGACCTAGCGGAGGCATTTAGTGAAAAAGAATGCGATGCCCTGCCCCCTCACAGACCCAATGACTGCTCTATCGAACTGGTGCAAGGAGCCAAGCTCCCACGACCAAGAATGTACGCTATGTCCCCCCTCGAAATGGAGGAGATGCAGCGATATGTGAAAAAAAGCCTAGCGAGGGGGTTCATTGAATGGGCCAAATCTACCGTGGGAGCCCCTGTGTTGTTCAAAGAAAAAAAAGTTGGGTCTCTTCGTCTCTGCGTAGACTATAAGGGTCTCAACGCTGTGAGTGTGGAAAACAAATACCCCCTCCCCCTCCTAAAGGACTTATTAACCCATCTGGCTAAGGGGAGTGTCTTCACTAAATTAGACCTGAGAGAGGCATATTACCGGGTGAGAATAAAGGAGGAAGACGAGTGGAAAACTGCCTTCAACTGTCCTATGGGGAGCTATCAGTTCAAAGTCATGCCATTTGGACTACAGGGGGCCCCAGCCGTATTCATGCAGTTGATTAACGAGGTCCTACATGATCACTTGTACAAAGGGGTTCTGGTATATCTTGATGACGTCCTGATATACAGCACGAATATGACTGATCACATAAAACTGGTGAGAGAAGTGTTAAAGAAATTATTGGTTCCTCCAAAATAAAAACTAAATCATCCGCAAAACCCTGTAGTTTATATTTTTGATCTTTTATCTCCAATCCTTTAATCTCAATATCTTGCCTAATATTTCTAGCCAACACTTCCAATGTAAAAATGAATAACAAAGGGGACAATGGACATCCCTGCCTTGTTCCTTTTTTAATGTCAAAGCTGTCTGTGTAGTCTCCATTTATAAGTATCCTTGCTGATTGTTTATTATAAATTGCTTGAATTGCATTTATAAAATTTCCGCCAAAGTCCATCTCCTTCAACTGTTGAAACAAAAATTGCCAATTAAGATTATCAAAAGCTTTTTGCGCATCAAGAAATATAAGCGCCAACTGTTTCCCTGGATGGTTTTCATAATACTCCAACACATTTAAAATAATCCTTAAATTGTTCTTTATCTGTCTTTTTGGTAAAAAGCCATTTTGGTCTGGATGGACGAATTCAGTCAAAAATTTCTTCATTCTTTCTGCCATTATTGTAGTAAATATTTTATAATCCACGTTTAGTAAAGATATTGGTCTGTAGTTTTTAATTTGTGTACAGTCAGTATCTTCTTTAGGTATAAGAGAGATGTTGGCTTCTTTCCAGGAATTTGGTATTTTTGTCTCTAAAAAAGCTTCATTACAAAGGTCTTTCAAAATCGGACTTACAATGTCTTGTAAAGCTATATAAAATTCTGCAGGGAGACCATCAGGTCCCGGAGTTTTATCCTTTTTTTGTTTTTTTATTGCCTCTGTAATTTCCATCATTGTTATGTTCTCATTTAATATGTATTGCATATTCTCTGGTACCTTTGGAAGGTCCGCTTCTTTTAAGTATTCCTGTATTGTCTCATTCGAAACCACCTCAGTTTTATAAAGTGTCTCATAATAAGCTGTAGTAATTTTTTTAATTGCATCATTGTGACAGTACAATTGGCCTTTTGTATCTTGTAGTTTACTTATCAATCTTTTTTCTCTTTCTTTTTTCAATTTATATGCCAACCATCTTCCGGGTTTATTGGCATTTTCAAAGAAATTCTGTTTACCTCGTTTAATCTGTTGTGCCCTTATGTCCATTTCCATTAGATTTAATTTGTGTTTTATTACTTCCATCTGTGTCTTCAATTCTTTCTTTTGTGGATCATTTCGTAGCTCCATTTCCAATTTACTAAATTGTTCTCTCAATCTGAGTTGTGTTTGTTTCTTTTCTTTATTCTTTTTGGCCACATAGGTTATAACCACGCCCCTAAAATATGCTTTCGCTGTGTCCCATACATTTTGAATAGAAGTTTCTTCTTTCTTATTTATTTTTAAAAAAAATTCCATTTCTTTCGTTGCTAATTGCAAAAATTCCTTTTCTTTCAATATAGCTTTGTTGAACCACCATCTTAATTTCTTTTTAGTTCCTTTCCACGTCATTCTAATTGGATTATGGTCTGCCCAAATATTAGGTTCTATTTCAATCTCTATTTCAATCTATTTCAATCTCCTGTATCATAGTCTTTAAATCATAAGAAGTCCATATCATATCAATTCGTGACCAGGATTTATGTCTATTTGAATAAAATGTATATTGTGCTTTATCTGGATTCATTTCTCTCCATATATCTTGTATACCTAATTCGTCTTTCATCTTTAGAAAAGAATTAGATAAGGTATTTCCCCCTTTTTTCCCTTGTTTGTAGCTCTTGTAATCCTGTTTTGCATCAGTTATCGCATTAAAGTCTCCAAGAATACAAAGGTTTTGATAGTTTAATTCCATTAACTTATCATATAGTTGCTGAAAAAATTGATCTTGTTTCTCATTGGGGGCATATATCGCAATCATCAAAATTTGTTTTTGGTTCCATATTTTGGAGGAACCACTAGAGACAGCTGTTAAACTCTTGCGGAAAATAGAGAAATTTGGAGAAGTGGCGGGGTTGAAGATAAACAGGGAAAAGACTAAAGTATTAACGAAGAATTTAACAGATAAACAAAAAATTCAATTCGCTAAAAAGACAAACCTTCAAATAGCGAAAAAAGTTAAATATTTAGGTATCTATTTAACTTCAAAACATACAACAATAAAAGAAGACAACTACGAGAGATTACTAAAACAAATAAAAGTGGATTTGGAGAAGTGGAAAAATCTTCAATTATCATTATTAGGAAGGATAGCGACTGTTAAGATGAACATTTTACCTAAGCTAATTTTTCTTTTTCAAACAGTTCCTGTCAAGTTAAATCAAAAATTCTTTGATGAACTAAACGCTACAATAATTAGATTTATATGGCAAGGTAAAAAAGCTAGAATTAAAATTAAATTATTACAAGATTCTAAAGACAGAGGGGGCCTTGGACTCCCGGATTGGAGACTTTATTATCAGGCAGCTATTTTGCTTTGGCTTAAAGAATGGATTACATTGAGAAACAAAAGGCTTCTTTATTTAGAGGGGCATGATTTGCAATTAGGTTGGCATGCATTTTTGTGGTATGAGAAAAATAAAGTACATAAATATTTTCAAAATCATGCTATAAGGAATGTACTGTTTTCAGAGTGGGAAAAAATTAAACATAAAATGTACATGAAAATACCTGAGTGGACTTCGACAATGGAAGCCTTTTCCTATCCAAATCTAATTAACTATGATAAACTCGTTAGCTATAAAGATATTTTGGACAAAGATGGGAAACTTAAAGACAGACAAATTCTTCAGCAACAGGGTATTGACTTAACATGGTGGTCTTACTTGCAAATTCAGACAAGATATGAAAAAGATATAAAGTCTACAGGATTTTATAAAGAACAGACACCGCTAGACAAAATATTGTTAAAAACTGATGAACATTTGATTAAAAAACTCTATAAATTTCTGCTAAGCTGCAAGATGGAAGAAGAACAAGTAAAAGAAACAATGATAGTATGGGCTAAGAATTTTGGATATTCTATAGACTTAGAAGATTGGCAAAAACTATGGGATCGAAATATTAAACTTGCTAAAGCGGCTGCATATAAGGAGAATTTATACAAAATGTTTTATAGATGGCACATGACACCAGTTAGACTAGAGAAAATGTTTAAAAATGTATCAAATATGTGTTGGAAATGTAAACAAAAACCAGGAACTTATTATCACATCTGGTGGATATGCCCTAATGCAAAGATATATTGGCTTAAAATTCATAAATGGCTAGAAAAGATGACTAAGATACAGATAGAATTTAAACCGGAATTGTTTTTATTAGGAATATTAAGATCTAATTACGGAAAAGAGAATGAATATTTAATCTTACATATATTAACAGCCGCGAGAATAGCATTTGCCCAATTTTGGAAAAATGAAAAGATACCACCTGACCAGATTATTATTATGAAAATATTGGAATGTGCAGAAATGGATAGACTAACTTTAGAAATTAAAGAGAAAGAAGACACAATTTTCTTTAAAACATGGGAAAATTTTTATCAATGGTTAGCAATAAGACAGAATGAAAAAGGATGATGAAATTAAATAAGATAAATGATGTATTTTCTTTTGAATATTATTTTTTAACTTTTTGGTTAGATGTTTACATTTAATTATAATTAATTATAATTAAAAGCGTTATATTGATATTTATATCTAACTATATTTACTTAGTAATACATCACTAATAGTATATTGATTATTGTTACTTATAGAATGAATGATATGTATTGGCTTAAGTTTTTACCATTAATAGTGATAAATTTATTAATATAGCTTTTTAGTACTATGTTAATCATGCATACTTAATATGTATACCCGGACGATAGTCTGCTTGCTAAAGCGTTGATTTAGTGTTGGGGTTAACCCCATTATTGTATCTACCCCTACCCTTGGTTTAATCCTTGTTTTTTTACCCCATGTTATACCTTTACCTACCCTTCCCTGTCTATCCCGATAAAAATAATAAAACATATTTTTTTTAAAAAAAAAGAAATTATTGAACGCCAAGCTTTATGCCAAATTGCCAAAATGTGAATTTCACCAGACCCAATTAGATTATCTTGGCTACAGAATTTCCAACGAGGGCATTGAAATGGATCCAGCCAAAGTGAGAACTATAATTGAGTGGCAGCCCCCAAAGACTTGCAAACAGCTTCAGAGCTTTTTAGGTTTTGCCAACTTCTATCGTCAATTCATCCCCTCCTTTGCCGAGATTGCCCTACCCCTTACAGAACTACTCAAAACAGGCAAAGGAGGAGGAAAACCACGACCGGGCCAGCCACTTACATGGACTATGAGCTGTCAAACAGCTTTTGAGAATTTAAAAAGACTATTTGCTGCTGAACCGGTCCTAAAGCACCCCTGCCCAGGGGAACCCTTTGTAATCCAAGCTGATGCCAGCGACGTAGCAGTCAGAGCTGTATTACTGCAGAAGAACAAAAGTGGAGTTCTACAACCCTGTGCCTACACCTCTAAAACATTTACTGAAAGCGAGGATATGGGCAGTCTGGGAGAAGGAGGCCTTCGCTATTAGGTGGGGACTGTTAAACTGGCGACACTATCTAGAAGGGAGCAAGGTACCATTTGAAGTATGGACAGATCATAAAAACCTAGAGGCACTGAAAACTCCCCGCAAATTGTCCCCAAAGCAAGTACGGTGGGCACAATACTTTAACCATTTCAACTTCACTCTAAAGTACATACCAGGAAGGAAAAACGTCCTAGCTGATGCAATATCGAGATTGCCCCAGTACAAAAGCGAACGCGAAGAGGTTAATGAGGCAATTATCTCCAATCCACAAACTGCCGCTCAGCTCACGCCTCGCAGGGTCCCAAATCCCAATGACCCTGGGGTAAAGAAAATAAAACAAGAGCTCCTCACCGATCAATGGTTCAAAGATAATCAAACCTCCCTAACATGCAGGGATGGTTTGGCTTACAAGGGGGGGAAACTGTATTTGCCTGAAGCCCTCTGTCTTAATGCTCTCAAACACAGCCATGATGTAAAACAGGCTGGACACTTTGGATATCTAAAAACTCTACATCTCACCCGCCGGCAATTTTGGTGGCCGGGGCTGAAACGGGATGTGGAAAACTATGTAAAGAGTTGTACCGTATGTGCCACAATGAAAAGAATCCCAGGGAAAACCCCTGGGTTACTGCAGCCGGTGGCAGACCCTTCTCAACCCTGGGAAGAAATAGCTATGGACTTTATAGTAGACCTACCTGAAAGTAGAGGAAATACTGTCATCTGGACTGTGATAGACCTGTTCTCGAAGCAGGCTCATTTCATCGCCTGCAAAGGACTCCCATCTGCCCAACGACTGACTAAATTGTTCCTGAAACATATCTACCGGCTGCATGGCGCCCCTAAGCGAATAATTTCGGACAGAGGGGTGCAGTTCACAGCGAAGTTTTGGAGGAGTTTTCTTAAATTAATTGGATCATCTCAAGGCTTATCATCTGCTTTTCATCCGGCCACCAATGGGGCTGCAGAATCCGCTAACAAAATGGTGGAGCAATATCTCAGATGCTACGTTTCCTACCAACAGACAAACTGGACTGACCTCCTCCCTTTCGCAGAGGTGGCGTACAATAATTCTGTTCACAGCAGTACCGGCTACATGCCTTTCAGAGTAGCCACGGGAAAAGAGTTCAGCCCAATACCTGAATACCCTCAGGTGCCCTCCGCCTCCCAGACACTTGATCAATGGGTGAGGGGGTGGGAAGAAGTTTGGAGAAACACGAAAACTGCTGTTAAAAAAGTCTTCCGAGACCTATAAAAAACAGGCTGATAAAAAGAGGGCTCCCCAAAGAACATTCCAAGTTGGGGAAAAGGTTTATCTGTCAACTAAATATTTACGCCTCAAATTGCCCAGCAAGAAATTGGGACCAAAATTCTTGGGGCCTTTCCCCATAGTAAGGATCATCAACCCCGTCACAGTAGAATTGAAACTCCCTAGGCTTTTAGGGAGGATTCACCCTGTCTTCCATTGCAGCTTGTTAAAATCTTGTCGGGGCTCCACTTTAAGACCTCCCCCTAAAAAGGCACCCGGGCCCCTCGTGGTAGCAGGTCAGACTCACTATGAAGTGAAACGTATTCTTGACTCTAGAATTTTTAAAGGGAAATTGCAGTACCTAGTACAATGGAAGGGGTACTCGCTGTCTGAAGCTACTTGGGTGAAATCCAGCGATGTGAAGGCTGACCGACTCATCAAAAAGTTTCATGAGAAAAACCCCAACAAACCAAGAGATAATCCCTGACATATGGTTTTGTTCACATACAGGACCTATCCTTTTTGTAAGGGAGGCCGGATGTCAACGCTGCTAATATTGGATATTATTGCTTTGACAAGATATGCAGAACTGTCTGGTATTTTTAGAGTTAATTTGGATGATGGTGGGAGGGGAGGAGAAAGCGCAGGATAAGGAACGGAAGTGAATCTTTGCCCTTCAAGTGAATTGGAAAATGTGAATTATGACTGCAAAATAGGGGAGGGGAATAGCTTGGAATGTTATGTGCAAAGAAAAGGAAGTTCGGATCTTGGCATCAATCCATGCTGTGCCAACACTGTGTTCATATGATTAAAGACTTTTCAGAATAAACAATGCCTGGAAGTTCTTTGAAGTGTTCCATTAGTCAGAACCTTGACAACAATCTGTTATTGTTTAAAAGAGACTTGGCTGGCAGCCTAGACAATAGATAAGACTTATAACCTTGAGACACCTATCAGCTGTGAAGCCCAGCTGTGTTCCATACTCACTGAAATTTTTTTTTACATTCTCTGATTGCAAAGCTTTTAATCTAATACATTACTAAGAGAATATGGAGGAAGATCAGGAACAGATTCTCTCTATGCTGAAAGCAATTTACCAAACTATTCTTACAGCTACTGATGAAATAAGAGGTTGCAGAAAAGAATGGGATGTCAGCCCAGATACACGAACTCAAATTTTGATTACAACTGAAAAGTCAACTACACAGAATATAACGGAAAATGTTGACCAATTAAATACTATGACAGAGGATTCAACTGATCAACAAATACAGTCAATGGAAAACCCAGAAAAGGGACTGACAATATGGAAAAGGGAAAAGATTTTCTACATAAATCAGAAGAAACCTGAGGATCAAGAAGAACAACAGACTGAAGAGAAGATAAACAGTTTAAGACAACTACATCAAGATGGAATAGAGAGACAATTTGTTAGTCCTCTAAAAAAAATGGCGATCGGATGGTTTTTTCTACGTCAAACAACATACATAATAACACAGGGAGATTTATTTGATGACTCAAAAGCACGGACATGGAAAACGATTTGGCAAAGAAAGAAAGCTAGAATAAGACTGAAGAAAATTGGGGTTTTGACTTACTAGTGAGTATTAAAACAGAATATTCTCAAATAGATAAGATGTGCACTTTGAATATTAGAAATTGTTATGAGTTGAGTTAAAGGATACTTTGGTCATTTAAGACTTGGAAATATAAACATTAATAGTTAAATTTGAATATTGAATATTGAATATAGGCAATGAAAATATATATAAACTAAAAAATTATTGATGAATGTAACAAATGTTTTTATTTAGTGGTAATAATAAAAATTACTAGCTTAAATATGAGATAGTAGATATTGAGAGAAAAAAGAGGAAGTATTAAATGTGGAAATAAGAGAAATTTTGGTTATTAAATTTAAGATATTTGGAAATTAATAGAAAATAAGAATATTATATTGTATTATTAACCAGCTGATGTAAGATCTTGGGATGAATTGTGATAAAGGGAATTGGGGTTATTTAAAAGTTGGAAACTATAAATATTAAACGTTAAATTTAAATATTAATGGAAAACTAAAAATTGGGAAAAACTTACCAGGACATTGATTGTCTAAAAAGATTGAATGTTAAAATGACTAAGATATGTATAAACTTAAAATTATTGATAAATGTAAAAAAGTTATTTGTATTAAATTAATATAATAAGAATTGTATTAATTTAAATGTGAGACAGTAAATACCAAGGGAAAAAGAGAGGAAATATTTAATGTAATAGTTTGTAATCTGTACTAAAGAAATTTGTATGTTATTGAATTATGAACCAACCCAGCCGCCATGTTGCTTTTCAAATATTTAAATGTAAAACTGGAAAATCAATAAAATAAAATAAAAATGTTTGGCCATTGGCAACTTGGAAAGGAGTAAACCCAGTACTGGAAGGTACTGCATTGTTGTAGGCAACCTCAGTGAAAGGGAGTAAATCCGACCAATTGTCTTGTTGATAATTAATAAAGCACCTAAGATATTGTTCTAGAACTGAGTTCAGACGTTCCGTCCCACCATTTGTCTGAGGATGATGGGAAGATGATAACCCTTGACTAGAACCCAAAAGATCTAGAAAAGCTCTCCAGAACTTTGAAGTGAATTGGACCCCTCGATCTGAAATAATCTGATGTGGGACACCATGGAAATGGTAGATGTGTTGCACAAAAAGCTTGGCTAAGGTTTTAGCAGTAGGGATTTTTGGGCAAGGTATAAAATGCACTTGTCTAGAAAACAGGTCAGTAACCACCCAGATGACCGTATTCCCAGCACTTTCAGGCAGTTCAACAATAAAATCCATGGAAATCTCTCTCCATGGTGCTGACGGTCTTGCTACCGGTTGTAGTAACCCTGGGGATTTCCTTTGGCGTCGTTTTGCGGCTGCACATATGGGACAACTGGCTACATAGCTTGCAATGTCCTTTTTAATGCAGGCCACCAAAATTGCCTTTTAATTAGGTGCAAGGTTTTCACAAATCTAAAATGCCCAGCAGTCTGATTCATGACCAGCTGCCATCACTTTAAGTCTCAAGCTAGCTAGGACGTATATTTTCTCCCCAATCCATGCTAATCCGTCTTTGAGTACACATAGATTGTTATGATTACAAAACCATTCATCGGTATTTAAAGCCTGTTTGAATTCCAGCAGTAAGGTTTTATTTTCTGGTTCTTTTGCTCTAGCTTGAGCCCTGGTAGTGACCGGGGCAGCTAGTTGATGAGGCTGCAGGAACGCTTTAGTTATCTCAGGCTTCTTACTGTTGTATTGAGGTAGTCTTGATAGGGCATCAGCTAAAAAGTTCTTCCCCCCTGGCAGGTAATGGATCGTGAAATTAAATCTGTGAAAATGCTGCGACCACCTTGCTTGTTTTGGGGAAAGCTTCCTGGGTGTTTTCATAGCCTCTAAGTTTTTATGATCAGTCCATACCTGGAATGGTATTTTATGTCCCTCAAGAAAATGCCTCCAAGTAAGTAAAGCCCACCGTACCGCATAGGCTTCTTTTTCCCATGCTGCCCATCTCTGTTCAGTGTCTGACAGTTTCTTAGAGGTGTATGCACAAGGTTGTAACCTCCCTTATTCCTTTGTAAGAGAACAGCCCCCACAGCCACATCACTGGCATCAGCTTGGATGATGAATTGCTGGTCTGGGTCTGGATGCTTCAGGACCGGCTCCATGGAGAACAATTTTTTAAGTTTCTCAAACGCTGCTTGACATTCACCTGTCCATTTTAATGGCTGGCTAGGTTTCGGTTTATCCCCCCCTTTGGTTTTTAACAGATTGGTGATAGGGAGGGCAATCTCAGCAAACGATGGAATAAATTGTCTATAGAAATTGGCAAACCCCAGAAAACTTTGGAGTTGTTTCCTGGTTCTTGGGGTAGCCCAATCCAGCACTGCCTTCACCTTTCCTGGATCCATCTCTATCCCCTCATGGGATATGTGATACCCCAGGTAATCAATACGCTCTTTGTGGAATTCACACTTAGATAACTTGGCGAACAGTTTTGCAGAGCGTAATTTTTTCAAAACAGTTCTGACCAATTTAATGTGTTCATCTTTCGTTTCAGTGTAGATGAGGATATCATCCAGGTAGACCAGAACCCCTTTATACAGGTGCTCCCTCAACACATCATTTATCAATTGCATAAAGACGGCTGCCTGTTGCCACCTCTGCCTGGAGCCTCTGGCAGCTTAAAAAAAAAAAGCAAGGAAGGAAGGAAGGAAGGAAGGAAGGAAGGAAGGAAGGAAGGAAGGAAGGAGTCAGGGAGGGAGGGAGAGGCAATTCGGTTGGAAATGCCCCAGTTCAAAGGAGAAAGGTATTTTGTGTTCTGTTTTGTCACAGACAGAACTTTGTTGGCAATCCAAGTTAACATTGGTATTCTTGAATTGTGAGCTCTTAGGAAAGTATCCCCTCCTTGTATGTTGCAAACAGCCATTTCCAGTGGGGAAAACAGGACAAAGCAGAGTGGGGGAAAATATTTTCCTTTGGTATATTTCCAGTCTGAATTAGACCAAGGCAGGCTCCCTATAGGAGAGCCCTTTTAAGGATCATGTATTAATAGAAAAACAACTAACCTACCTCTGCTCATAAAAGCTAAAGCTGTTGCACATAAAAAACAGAGGAGCTCTTATTAACTATCACAGCCACCATTTTGACAGTTTAGCTGTACTGTTGTCTGCGGACACCCCCACTAAAAGCAAGCACAGGATAAACTGAGCCTGGTTTGTTCTCAGTCTTTTAAGTGGCCACAAACTACTAGCAAAAGTGGCATTTGATCACAAGGCAAGAAGGCATCGAGAAATGTTTCCCCTTTTGCATTTGAGCATCCAAGAAGGGACAGGAAAGGAGAAAGGGAAAGAGGAAAGACAAAGAAAAAAGAAGGAAAGAGGGGAAGAGAGTAAGGAAGGAAAAAGAAGGAAAGAGGGGAAGGAAGAAGAAAGAATAAAGAGGGAAAGAAAAAGAAGAAAAGGGAGGGAGGAAGGAAGGAAGGAAGGAAGGAAGGAAGGAAGGAAGGATTAAAATGAGAGAGAGGGAGGGTCTGAGGGAAGTGCTGCTTTAGCACTTGGCCACCAGCAGCCCTGCTAACCTTTTGCCATCCCCTTGTCTCCTCCTCCTGATCTCTCCTGGTGGTCTCCCATCCTATTGCTGAGGATACTTTAGTTACAAAGCCAGGTTTCCTCACATGGAGAGGGAGTGGGCCTCCCTCTGACCCACATACTTTGCCCTCCCACACACATCATGAGCAACCTGGCCAAGGAGAGCAAGAACAGCAGCAGCAGCTTCGAGGAGGAGGTAAGCGCAGCAGGGCACCCCCTTGGGACAGCAGGGCTGGGCTGGGCTGTGGGGTCCCGGTGCCCTGGGAGCTCGAGGACCAGGCTGGATCCCCCCAGCCCTGCCAGGACCACACAGGTGCCCCCCAACACAAGCGATGTCGAGCTGGCCATGCCCGCCTCAACCACGCCCCCCCCCGACCACCCCCCCACCCCCCCGAGGTCAACCACAACCCTGATGTGGCCCTCAGTGAAATTGAGTTTGACACCCCTGTCCTACATGATCATTTATACAAAGGGGTTCTGGTGTATCTTGATGACATCCTGATATACAGCACGAATATGACTGATCATATAAAGCTGGTAAGAGAAGTGTTAAAGAAACTATTGAATGCCAAGCTTTATGTCAAACTGTCAAAATGTGAATTTCACCAGAACCGATTAGATTATCTTGGCTATAGAATTTCCAACAAGGGCATTGAAATGGACCCAGCCAAAGTGAAAGCTGTAATTGAATGGCAGCCCCCAAAGACTCGCAAACAGCTCCAGAGCTTCCTAGGTTTTGCCAACTTCTACCGTCAATTCATCCCCTCCTTTGCTGAGATTGCCCTACTCCTTACAGAACTACTCAAAACAGGCAAAGGAGGAGGGAAACCACGACCGGGCCAACCACTTACATGGAGTATGGGCTGTCAAACCGCTTTTGAGAATCTAAAAAGGCTATTTGCTGTTGAGCCAGTCCTAAAGCACCCCTGGCCAGGGGAGCCCTTTGTAATTCAAGCCGACGCCAGCGACGTGGCCGTTGGAGCTGTATTGCTGCAAAAGGACCAAAGTGGAGCCTTGCAACCCTGCGCCTACACCTCGAAAAAATTTACTGAGAGTGAAAGGAAGTGGGCGATCTGGGAAAAGGAGGCTTTCGCAATCAGATGGGCCCTATTAAACTGGAGACACTATCTAGAAGGGAGCAAGGTGCCTTTTGAAGTATGGACAGATCACAAAAATCTAGAAGCACTGAAAACTCCCCACTCGTCTGATCGCGGAGGGAGCGGCAGCTCCTTCTGTGATCCGAGAAATCACCTTTGGGCCGACGGGGAAAAGATCGGCCAGCAACATGGCCGATCACTCAGCTGCTCCAGCCGAAAGTCACAGCAACATCTAAGCAAAAAGAACCACCGTGGAAGATCCGGGTGAGACCTTTCCTTCCCTCTTGTTATTTTACCTATTTCCCTGCTAACAGCTTTAAGAACTATTTCCCTACTTTGAGAAAGCAGCGTTTGATCACTGGGGAAAACGGGCTTTGGAAAAATAATTATTGTTTTTTATTATTTTACTTTGTTTATATAAGCAGTTGGAATTCGGGCATCCTGGGGGAAAAAAAACAACCCTTACTGTGACTCTCTCTTTTGGCTTGTTTATTTCCAGTTTAGGTGAAAATCCTAAGGGAGGGGGTGGAATGCTTTTTTTCCTCCCCCCCTCCTGAATAGTATTGCCTAAAAAACTTTCTGCTCTCTGGGCGGACTTATGTAGATTGTTTTGGATACAATGCAACCTGGGACTTGGCATGAAGCCCAGAAACTATGACTGATACAATGTAACTTTCTCCAGTTGAACTCCCACTTCCTGATTCTGGCGTGATGCCCAGACTGGATTACAACATAACAATTGACTGCTACTTGGGACTCTTTGCTGTTTTCTTTATTTCTGTGCTGGACTTGACTATTGCCTTTTTGCTATCTTTGATTGGAAATATATCTCTGTTTGGACTCTATATTTTATAACGCTGCAATCTATTCTTTAAGCTGAACTTCTAAAAAAAAAAAAGAGGATGGAATCCTCACAGATTAATTATGGACTTATATTAGAAAATTTTTTGGAAATGAGAATGGAATATAAAGAACATATCAGAATGCTTAGCAAAAAGGAGGACTTAGAATTAAAAATTGAAGCTCAACCTTTGACTATGATACACAATCAGATTTACAACTTAATGAGATGGATGAAATACATTTACAATCTATTGAATCTATTGAATCTATTGAAGAGGAAGAGGACACATCCCACATGATGGACATCTTTGATGATCAAAGGCAGAACTCAACTAAAACATTTACAACTTTAAAAGCAACAGGATTGGACTTCCAAATACGAGGCACCAAAAATGTTGACAACATGACAGTACAGACAACACTGGATAAAAGAGAAAAAGAACATGATTGGACTCAATGGTGGGAAAAGGCCTTTAGCCAGTCACTAAGATGGGAGGATTTAGAGGCCCTGCTGTGGAAACCTACTTGGCACAAAAAGAAAGCTAGAATTAGATTTAAAAATGAGAGTTAAAATTTTATTTGATGGGTAAAAAGGGCTTTTGGACGTTGAATGAGCTAATATTTTTGAGATTTTTAAGGTTACTCTGGTTTGAGTCAACATTAGAACTAAATTAGGGATTTGATTATGGTTTGGAATGACAATAGGAAAAATTGGAAAACTTAAAATTAAAGGAGTTAGATTGAGATTGAGACTGGTGAAGTATTATTGATATTTTTACTTACAAGAATTGAATGGTAATTAGTGATGTATTAAATGGACTAAATTGAAAGAATTGAGGAATTTTTAGGGACTTGGACTGATTTATAAAAATATTGGATAGAGTATATGAAATAGAATATAGTTGAGAAATATTAAGATATAATAGTTATATTATTAGTTTATGATAGAAATAATTATTGTCCTATTATTATTATTATTATTATTATTATTATTATATTATATTATTATGTCTTATGTAATGGTTTTAAAATATATAAATTTATGTTTATTTACAAAATATGTATGTGAAATAGAATAGAATAAGAGATATAATTTGATTGAGAAGTATAAATTGAAATTGGAATAATAGATATAGGTGAGAAACAATTTATATTTTAGGAATGCTCAAATTGTATACTATATGTTTATGCAAGACTAAATTGAAATAGATTAATTGAAAGTTGGTTAAGCCTGAAAACGGGTGAAAATATGATTGATAACTTTTGTTTTTTGTTTTTGTGTGTTTGTTTTTTTTCTTCTCTTTTTTCTTTCTTCTTTTTTTATTGATAAAATAGAGGGGGAACCTTTAAAGAAGTAGTTTAAATTGTATATGTATGACTGTATTTTTTGTTGTGTTCTATGGAGTGCCCTATCACCACGATGTGTTATAAGCACTTGGCTGTAAAACAAACAAACAAAACTAATAAAACTTGTTATGGAAAAAAAAAAAAAAACTCCCCGCAAATTGTCCCTGAAACAGATGCGCTGGGCACAATACTTTAATCGTTTTAACTTCACTCTAAAGTACATTCCGGGAGGGAAAAACTTCCTAGCTGATGTTCTATCCAGACTGCCCCAGTACAAAAGCCAGCGCGAAGAGATTAATGAGGCAATTATCTCCAATCCACAAACTGCTGCTCAACTCACGCCTCGCAGGGCCCATAATCCTGATGACCCTGGGGCAAAGAAAATAAAACAAGAGCTCCTCACTGATCAATGGTTCAAGGACAATCAAACCTCCCTAACATGTAGGGATGGTCTGGCTTGGAAGGGGGGGAAATTGTACTTGCCAGAAGCCCTCCGTCTTAACGCTCTCAAACACAGCCATGACGCAAAACAGGCTGGACACTTTGGATATTTAAAAACTCTACATCTCATCCGCCGGCAGTTCTGGTGGCCGGGGTTAAAACGGGATGTGGAAAATTATGTCAGGAGTTGTACTGTATGTGCCACCATGAAAAGAATTCCAGAGAAACCCCCTGGGTTACTGCAGCCGGTGGCAGACCCTTCTCAACCATGGGAAGAAATAGCTATGGACTTTATAGTAGACCTCCGTGAAAGTAGAGGAAATACAGTTATCTGGACTGTGATAGACCTATTTTCAAAGCAGGCTCACTTTATCGCCTGCAAAGGACTCCCGTCTGCCCAACGACTGACTAAACTGTTCTTGAAACATATTTACCGTGTAAGGACCCACCTCAATTTACATCTTAAGAAGACAGAACTCTTGGAACGGGTTTTCCAACAGGAATCTTTATTAAGAAAAACTGACTGAAGGTGTGCTAGACAGGATCTGGGGGACCCCCCTGATCATTCAATGTTTTAAAGTGTTCCCAAGCAGTCCCACCCCACATTCCTTCCGGTCAATCCAAATTGACAGATGGCTGGGTGTTAAATCCATCGGATCCCAAACGTTGCAATCTTCCCCCCCTTTTTCCTTTCTGCCGGTAAAAGGAAGCTTCATAGGGAGTGAGATCAAAGGCTGATTGCCGTATTGTTATGGTTAGTACTCCAGAGAGGGAATCCACAGAGGATGTTTCTTTGGAGGAATGCCAGTCATAAACACCCGTGTTTACTCCCCCCCCCTTTGTAGTATGACAGAATCCAAAAGAGAGTAAGAATTGGGTTTTCCCAGAGTAGATTAGTTAGAAATAAAATATAATTGGATTCTGACATCCGGCTCCCCTTAAAAATAAGAGAGGTCCACCTGTAGAGAAAACAAAACAGGTATAAAAGTTAGTCTGGCTTGTTAGGATACTCTGTATGAAACTTCTTTAAAAGCTTCGGGGCTTTGACATGATGTTTATGGATCCACTCGTTGTGAGAGGCGGGGAGGTGCTTCCATGCTACTAGGTATTGAGTTGACCCATGATATTTTCTAGAGTCCAGGATTTCCCTTATTTCGAAGTGTTGTTCGCCTTCTATCATGATTGGTGTTGGTGGGGGGGGGATTTTTGGCCGTAAGGGTGACTGTTGTTCTCTTTTCAGCAAACTGCAGTGGAAAATTGGGTGTATTTGCCTAAGATTCTTGGGTAATTCTAATTCTACTGTTACTGGGTTTATGATTCTTTTAATTGGAAAAGGCCCTATATATTTTGGTCCAAGTTTTTTACAGGGTTGTATGGATTTTAAATATTTTGTAGACAGATAAACCATTTCTCCTATAATGAATGGTGTGGGCTCCACCCTTTTCTTATCTGCTTGTGCTTTGTATGCTTGCCTAGCTTCCTCTAGAGCTTTTCTAACTATTGGCCAGGTGTTTCGTAATTGTTCCATCCATTCTTTCAGTGATGGGATTTCCGGTTCGTTTGGGGTTAGTTCTGGCATGGGGTTGAAACTTTGGCCGGTAGCTATTTGAAAAGGAGTGTAACCTGTGCTGGAGTGGACTGCATTATTGTAGGCAACCTCTGCAAAAGGCAACAGGTCCGTCCAATCTGACTGCTGGAAATTTAGAAAACATCTTAAATATTGCTCAAGTACTCCGTTACATTTTTCTGATTGACCATTTCCCTGAGGATGATGGCTAGACGTCAGTCCCTGAGTGGTCCCTAAAAGGGATAGAAATTCCTTCCAAAATGCCGATGTAAATTGCACTCCCCTATCAGATATGATGCGTTGGGGTGCCCCATGCAATCTGTAAATATGTTGCACGAAAAGTTTTGCTAAAGCTTTTGCGGTGGGGATCTTTTGGCAAGGAATAAAGTGAACCTGTTTGGAAAATAGGTCCGTGACCGTCCAAATGACAGTATTCCCATTGCTTTCTGGTAATTCCACTATAAAATCCATGGCTATTTCCCTCCAGGGGGCTAAGGGATTTGCCACTGTTTGTAACAGTCCTGGTGATTTCCCTTGCAGCCTTTTTGCCATTGCACACTTTGGGCAGCTGGCCACGTAACCTTCTATGTCTTTTTTCATGGATAGCCACCAAAATTGTCGTTTAATTAAGTGTAATGTTTTTACAAATCCAAAATGCCCTGCTGATTTTGTGTCGTGGCAAAGTTGCATGAATGTGATTCTTTGGGTGGTCGGTATGTATAACTTCTCCCCCACCCAAGGCAGTCCGTCTTTCATTGTGCACACGTGTTTATTTTTCTGGAACCATTCATCTGTTTCCAAACTTTTCCGGAATTCAATTCTGGTCTGGCTATCCAGCTGTGGTTTTAATTTAACTTGGGCTCTGGTAGTCACTGGCGCTGCCAGTTGTGATTCTCCCATGATCGGTTTAGAGTCAGTGGCTCGCGTGCTGTTATATTGGGGCATGCGAGATAATGCATCTGCCAGAAAGTTCTTTCCCCCCGGCAAATGCTTGAGCTTAAAATTGAATTGGTGAAAATGCTGAGACCAGCGGGCTTGCTTGGGGTTGAGTTTTCTGGGTGTTTTCAAGGCTTCCAAATTTTTGTGGTCTGTCCACACCTGGAAAGGGATTTTATTGCCTTCAAGGAATTGGCGCCATGTAAGTAATGACCAACGTATCCCATATGCCTCTTTCTCCCACACGGGCCAGCGCTGTTCCATTTCAGTGAGTTTCCTGGACGTATACACGCAGGGTTGCAACATCCCTTCATCCCTATATATGGGACACAAGATGGCGGCGCCTTGCTTGGCTGCGGCTGCTTCAGCTCTCAAAGGTGTGGGGGTTAGGGAGGGAAATGTACAATCCGGACTGAAACACTTTTCGGAAATAGGGACAACTAAGCTGAGTTGGGCTGCTAAACTTTCATATGAACGTCAGTCCATATCGGAGATGAAGAGATTCAGCGTGGAAGGAACGGTGGAGAAAACTGTTCAGGAGAGACTGCATGGCTTCGGATTGCTGCGAAGGAGGAGGAGAAAATCAGGGACGGAGTTGCCGGCCGCTGACACGGAGGGTGAGAGATCAGCTGAAATATCTGGAGGAGCTGGGAGGAAGAAAAGGAATTGCTGGAGGGGGAAACAGCATCGTGCTCAGTGTTTTGAGCAGCAAAAGCAGCAAAGGCAGCGTTTCGGGCCACAGGGGCGGAGTGGAGGAGCAGCCATTGCAGCTGGGAAGTTTCCCTCCGCTGCTGTTTATCTCCAGAAGAAAAGGAGGAGGTGCGACCGGAAGAGGAAGCGTGGCAAACGTGGAGGCCTAACATCTAGGCTGAAAGCTAGACCTTACAGAGTGTCTCTTCCATCTATTTTGTTTGCAAATGCTCGCTCCTTAGAACCAAAAATGGATTACTTAAGGCTGGATTTAACAACAAATCAGGAGGTGAGAAATTGCTGTGTTATTATTGCAACAGAGACTTGGTTAAAGCCCTCTGTTCCAGATAGTGCTGTTAGCTTGATGGGATTTTCAACATTTCGGTTGGACAGGAGTTTTACTCTTAGTGGCAAATCCAGGGGAGGGGGTGTCTGTTTTTATATAAATGACAGATGGTGTAATAATGCCAAGGTGGTTTCAAGTCTGTGCTCCCCAGATGTGGAGCTTCTGACCATCAAATGCAGACCCTTCTATCTGCCTAGAGAATTCTCTGTTACCATTATCACAGCTGTGTATATCCCCCCTGATGCAAACAGAGAAGAGGCCCTGAAGGTTCTCCACCATACCATCAGTGACTTACAAACTACTCACCCAGAAGGTGCATTTATTGTTGTGGGAGACTTTAACCAAGTGGATTTGAAAGCTACCCTGCCACATTTCCATCAATATGTGGACTTTGCAACCAGAGGGGACAATACACTGGATCTTGCTTATTCCAACATCAAGAAGGCTTTCAAAGCTATCCCCCGCCCTCACCTGGGCTCCTCTGACCATCTCTCAGTGCTGCTTATTCCAGCATATAAACCTTTACTAGTCAGAGTGAAACCTACAGTAAAGCAGGTGAGGATTTGGACAGAGGGAGCTATAGAAGCATTACAAGACTGCTTTGAATGTACAGATTGGGGCATGTTTAAGGAAGCAGCTACTGATAACCAACATACAAATGTTGAGGTGTATGCCACCACGGTGTCTGCATATATCCAAAAGTGCATAGAAGATGTCTGTGTCCTGAAAAGCTTTGTTGTGAGGGCGAATGAAAAACCGTGGCTGACTTATGAGGTCCGCAAGATGCTGAAAGCACGGAATGTGGCTTTTAAATCTGGGGACATGCTGGCACTTAGAACAGCCAGAGCAAATCTGAAAAGTGCCGTAAAAGGTGCAAAGCAAGCCCATTGCCAGAAAAATCAGAACTTTTTTCAGGACCAAACAAACACCAGGCAAATGTGGCAAGGGATCCAGGCCATTACGGATTACAAGGTGGCTCCATCGAGATGTAAGGATGACACAGACTTCCTAAACAAACTGAATGCATTTTTTGGTAGATTTGAGGCATCAAATAGTACTCCTGCTAGGAAAGCTGTGCCCCATCCTGATGAGCAAGTGCCTAGCTTTGATGTCACCTCTGTCCGGAAAACACTGCAGACAGTTAACATTCGGAAAGCAGCAGGCCCAGATAACATCCCTGGGCGTGTCCTCAGGGAATGCGCAGAGGAGCTGGCTTGTGTTCTCACTGATATTTTTAACCTCTCATTGCAGCAGGCAGTGGTCCCATCGTGTTTTAAGATGGCCATCATCTTGCCAGTGCCAAAAAAGTCCACAATCACAGGCCTCAATGATTACCGTCCGGTTGCACTGACATCCACCATCATGAAATGCTTTGAGAAGCTGATAAAAGACACTATTGTATCTAGCCTCCCGCCAGCATTTGACCCGCTTCAGTTTGCCTACCGACCAAATCGCTCTACGGAGGATGCTATTTCTTCCGTTCTCCATCTGAGCCTGAAGCACTTGGGGGAAAGAAATACTCATGTGCGTTTGCTGTTTGTCGACTTCAGTTCGGCATTTAACACAATCATTCCCCAGCATCTAGTAGACAAACTGGGCCTTTTAGGCTTAAACACTCCTTTGTGCAACTGGATTCTGGATTTTCTTACCAACAGGCCCCAATATGTGCGAGTTGGAACAAATACCTCTAATACCATTTTCTTGAGCACAGGTTCTCCTCAGGGCTGCGTCTTAAGTCCGCTGCTGTTCACCCTGTTGACCCATGACTGCTGTGCTAAGTTTGCCACCAACCATATTGTGAAGTTCGCAGATGATACAACAGTAGTGGGCCTTATTCAGAATGACAAGGTGGAAGCTTACTGCAAAGAGGTTGAGGGGTTGGTGAACTGGTGTAAGGAAAACAGCCTAGTTTTAAATACAAGAAAAACCAAAGAGATCATTGTTGATTTCAGAAAAGGCAGGCACAGCCACACTTCTCTGTGCATTAATGATTCACCTGTGGAGATGGTTACCAGCATCAAATTCCTGGGTGGTGCAGCTAACGAGTAGGCTGACTTGGTCGCTAAACAGTGAAGAAACTGGTGAAGCGGCACCAGCAGCGCCTGCATTTTCTGGCGCCGCATGAGAAAAAGCACAGGGGGGTAAAAAAAAGGAGTAAGCCATCTTCCTTCCCCGTCCCCTGACCACTTTCGTACAGGTGACTATCGGAGCATCCTGTCAACGCAGCACAGTCTGGTTTGGAGGCATCAACTGCTTCAGACAGGAAGGCGGGGGACAGAGAGTGGTGAGGCATGGCCGAAAAGATCATTGGCAGTCCCCTCCCTACCATCCAGGACTAGCACCAGAAGCGTTGCCTTTGAGCATGGCCCGACAAGATTTTTCTGGACACTACACATCCTCTCCGACCTGGTTTTCCTTGTTAACTTCTGGGAGGGAAAAGGCTTCGTGTAGCCGTGAGCAGAACATCCAGATTCAGCCCCCATTTAAAAAAAAAGAAAAAGTTTCATTCCATACGCATTAACCTTGCGAACTCTCAAACTTCCCTCCTTGCTTATATATTCAAGATGGACAGTATTTAATATTTATTTGCTATGTATATGTAGGGATGTGGGTCTATATATATGTTGTACATAGTATGTTTAGGTGTGTGTCATGTATATGTTTCACTTTGAGAGCGGGCAACTAAATTTCATTTTTTATGTGTGCCATTGTGCCCACAATATAAAAATGACAATAAAGGTTATTTATCTTTATTTTCTTGTAATAGTACAGCCCCCACTGCCACATCACTTGCATCCGTCTGTATTACGAAGGGTTTGTCCATGTCTGGGTGCCTCAGTACTGGTTCGGCAGAAAAAAGCCTCTTTAATCTCTCAAATGCCGCTTGGCATTCCATTGTCCATTTTAGTGGCTGGCTAGGTTTCACTGAGGATTCTCCCTTTGTTTTTAGTAAGCTCGTGAGGGGCAGGGCTATCTGGGCAAATGAGGGGATGAATTGGCGGTAAAGGTTTGCGAAACCCAGGAAACTTTGCAGTTGCTTTCTAGTGCGAGGTGGTGCCCATTCTAATACTGCCCTGACCTTTTCTGGGTCCATTTCAATGCCTTGTGGGGATATGCGGTAACCTAGGTAGTCTATTCTTTCCTGGTGAAATTCGCATTTTGAAAATTTGGCATATAGGTGGGCGGCTCGCAGTTTCTTTAAAACCGCTCTGACTAGGTTGACATGTTCCTCTTTTGATTCGGTGAAGATAAGGATGTCGTCTAGATAAACCAGGACCCCCTTAAATAGGTGCTCCCTTAGTACCTCATTGATTAATTGCATAAATACTGCGGGGCCCCCTTGTAATCCAAAAGGCAAAACTTTGAATTTGTAGCACCCCATTGGGCAATTAAATGCGGTTTTCCATTCATCTCCTTCCCTAATTCTCACGCGGTAATACGCTTCCCTTAGATCTAGTTTAGTAAAAATCTTTCGAGAGGTGTGATAACATGTCCTTCATGAGGGGTAGGGGGTATAGGTTGCTTTCACTGATCGCATTCAGGAGCCTATAATCCACGCATAAGCGTAAAGAGCCGTCCTTCTTCTCTCTAAAGAGGACCGGAGCGGCCACCTTAGGTTTGGCTGGTTCAATGAACCCCCTTTCTAGGTTTTTCTTTATAAATCTCTCCATTTCCTCCTTCTCCTTTGGGCTCATGGAGTATAATCTGGGCTTTGGGAGTTTTGCCCCGGGCTTGAACTCTATGGCACAGTCCGTGGGTCGGTGGGGGGGAAGCTCATCCGCCCTCCCCTCACTGAAAACTTCAGCCAGGTCTCTGTATTCCTCTGGTATTTCTGGTAGCCCCTTTTCTTCACCCATGGACGCTATTTCCGTTTTTAATTTTGATAGATCCCCTTGGGGTTTTAAGTCTGTAGGGTCCTCTTTCAGGAAATTGATTTCTTTCGTCCTCCAATTTACCCAGGGGTTCCATTTTGTTAACCATTCCAGCCCTAGGATCATCGGGCATTCCATGCCTGGGGTCACTACAAACGTTATGTCTTCCTCATGATTTCCCAGGGATAGGTGGATTGGTAACGTGGCTAGGGTAGCTGGCACCCCCCCTGCTATGGACCCATCTAACTGGCCAAATGAGATTGGTTGTTCCAGCCTCCTCACTGGGATGCCCAGATTTCCCACTAGGGTTGGGCTAATTAGGCAGCGGGTGCAGCCAGAGTCTATTAAGGCTTTCACTTTGACAGCTTCGGGCATGGAGGGGGCTAATATAGTCACTGTCTTGAGGATGGGTGGGATGGATCCACTTACCAGTGGTTCGCCCTCCGAGCTGTCATCTGGGGCGTCCACCGGCCCTCCGGTGTAGGCTGGGGCTCTTTCCCCACGATGGGCGGAGGTAGGGGATTCCACAGCCTCTATTCCTCTCATGGCAGATTCTTTTGACTTAGTTGGGGACTTCCCAGATTTGCTGGCCGGTGGTCTGTCTGGGTTGTGCTGGGGGGCTTTTGAGCGGCATTCTACAGCCCGATGCCCCTCTCTCCCGCATTTGAAACAGCCCATTGGTTTCTTGCCCATAGCCGATGGCTTTGCTGGTTCGCGCGTTGGTTCAGGCGGTGAGCGGCTCCATTGTTTTCCTCGGCGGTGCCTCTTCAGTAGGTCGATCTCTGCTTCCTCTGCCAGGATGTACCATTCGTCGAGTTGGTGTGGGTCCCCCCGGGGCAGGCAAGCGTCATATAGGTCGTAATTCAGACCGTCTTTGAAATGGCTAAGGAGGATGTCTTCCGGCCAGTTCAGCTTGCTGGCAATAGTTCGGAATTCTTGTGTATATTCAGCTACTGGCCGTCTGCCTTGCCTCATCGTTTTGATTCTTTCGTGTGCTTTGCGATCAGCCAGGTGGTCTTCAAATCGCCTTCTCAGAGAGGACATGAAACGGTTGAAGTCGTTGAGCTCTGGGGCATTGGAATCATGCAAATTCACCACCCAATCGGCGGCCGGTCCATCCAGAGCAGATTGCACGATCCGAATACGGGCTTTGTCGCTAGGGATGTGTCGCCCGTGTTCCTCCATGTAGCCAAGGACTTGGGTTAGGAAAAACCCCAAGCGTGTTGGCTCCCCCTTGAATTTCACGTCCAACCAACCAGGATGGAAGCAGGAGATGGAGAGATCCCTGCACACAAGCGAAGATGAAGGAAGCTGGGCACAGCACTCGAACTGGATCTTAGAGAAAGCTATCGACTTGATGAAGAGGACCCTCAGCTCCCTATGAGAGGAGAATCCTGAGCCCCACGGCCGCACCAACTCCTGGAGCCGCAACTGGAGAGACACTGAGGGGGAATTGGAACCTGCAGCCCCGGGGACATCCGCTGATCCAGTAGTCCCCACCCCCCGCCGACCTGCAGATGGCAATCCAGATGGAAGACAATACCGACGAAGAAGACTTCCGCCGTTGGACGTTCTTGAAACATATTTACCGTCTGCATGCAGCCCCTAAACGAATAATTTCGGACAGGGGGGTGCAGTTCACAGCTAGGTTTTGGAGGAGCTTTCTTAAATTAATTGGATCATCTCAAGGTCTATCATCTAATGGGGCCGCGGAAGCCGCTAACAAGATGGTGGAGCAATATCTCAGATGTTATATTTCCTACCAACAAACCAACTGGACCCACCTCCTCCGTTTTGCAGAGGTGGCTTACAACAACTCTGTTCACAGCAGCACTGGATTCACGCCTTTCAGAGTAGCTACAGGGAAAGAGTTCAGCCCAATACCTGAATACCCCCAAGCGCCCTCCGCTTCTCAGACACTTGATCAATGGGTGAGGGGGTGGGAAGAGGTTTGGAAAGCCACGAAAGCTGCTTTAAAAAAGACTTCCGAGACTTATAAAAAGCAGGCAGATAAAAAGAGAGCCCCTCAAAGAACATTCCAAGTTGGGGAAAAGGTCTATCTGTTGACTAAATATTTACGCCTTAAATTACCCAGTAAGAAATTAGGACCGAAATTCTTGGGGCCTTTCCCCATCATAAGAATCATCAACCCGGTCACAGTAAAATTGAAACTCCCTAGGCTTTTAGGGAGAATTCACCCTGTCTTCCATTGCAGCTTGTTGAAACTTTTACGAGAATCCACTTTAAGACCTCCCCCTAAGAAGGCACCTGGACCCCTCATAGTGGCGGGTCAAACTCACTATGAAGTAAAGCGTATTCTTGATTCTAGAATTTTTAAAGGGAAATTGCAGTACCTAGTACAATGGAAGGGATACTCGCTATCTGAAGCCACTTGGGTGAAATCTAGCGATGTGAAAGCCGACAGACTCATCAAAAGGTTCTATAAGAAACACCCTAACAAACCGAGAGACAGTCCCTAACATATGCTTTTGTTTACGCTACAGGATCTGTCCTTTTTGTAAGGGGGGCCGGATGTCAACACTGCTAACATTGGATGTTCTTGCTTTGACAACATATGGAGATGCAACCTTTTTCTTTCATATGCTTTACTCTTAGAATTAGATGATACTGGGGGAGGGGGAGGAATGTGATGGGAGTTAGTTAGACATACAATATTGTAATAAGAGATGATAAGGCATGGCGGGATAAAGAACTGGGCGGAAAGCCAGCATTTCAAAGTAATTGGAGAATGTGATTTATGACTGTTAGTTGTAAGAGGGAATTGTGCTTTGATCTATGTGCTGAAGGGAAGGGAAGTCAGATTTTGGCTTTGACTATGTACGTGCTGAAGCTATGCTGCTCGAATAAAGATTATTTAAGGTAAACAATGCCTCAAAGTTCTTTGAAGAGTTTCATATGCCGGAACCATAACAGTCCCTTCTTTACATTTACATTTCCAACATTCATTTGAAATATCTTTATACATTCTAGATAACTTATCTGGTGTTAAATACCAGCGATACATCATTTTGTAGAAATTTTCTTTTAGGTTATAATTTAATGTGAATTTTAAACCTTTTATCCACATATTCTCCCATTGTTCAAACATCACATTACACCCAAAATTACGTGCCCACTGGATCATACAGTGTTTTACATGTTCATTTTCCAAGTTCAATTTTAATAACGTTTTATAGACCTTGGCAATTATACGATCATCACTACCACATAGTAGGATTTCCAATTCATTTTTAGTGAACTCAAAACCATGGCCTTTTTTATCTAGTTTAAATCTTTCCTTCATTTGTTGATATGTAAACCAGTGACAAGCGTAACCTTCTAATTCTAATTCTTCCCTAGACTTGAGGATGGGGTCTCCAGAATTGAAAGATACTATTTTACCATACGTCCACCAGTCCGGTTTCACCACCATTTCTTTTCTAAAAAAAGCTTCTTGGGGGGACACCCATAGGGGCAATTTTGTAAAAAACCTTGTTTTATATTTATTCCAAACTCTTAATATGGCACGTCTAATAAAGTGATTATTAAAATCAACATTTACTTTAACTTTATCGTACCAAAATACCCATGCCATCCAAACCTTAATTCATGGCCTTTCAAATAGAGCAGCCTCTTATTCTGAAGGTTCACCCACTATTTTAACCAACCCAAACAGCATGCATCAAAATACAGTTTCAAATCTGGTAAACCCAGACCCCCTCTTTCCTCGGCATCTTGCAATAACTTATATTTGATTCTTGGTTTCTTTCCTTGCCATATGAATTTAGAGATATCCCTCTGCCACTGTTTAAATGGAATGTTCGTTGCAAGTATTGGTATTGTCTGGAACAGAAATAGCATCTTTGGTAAAACATTTCATTTTAATTACTGAAATTCTGCCCAGTAATGATAAATGTAATTTGTCCCATCTTTGTAAATCCTTTTTTATATCATTCCAAAGAGGTACGTAATTATTTTGAAACAATTTTGTGTTTGTATTTGTCAGCATAACCCCCAAATATCTCACCTTTTTCTCAACCTTGAAACCAGACCTTTTACTCAATATGTCACCATCCTGGGAGGACATATCCTTGATCAACATTGAGCAAAACAATAAACAGTCTTTTTTCTTTTTCTATGACTTATCTTTCCCTCTCCACCTCTCCTCCTACCATTTTGTCTTAGTTTAATAGCAACTTTTCTCCCCACGATATAACCATGCTTCCTCTGTTGCCGCCATCTTGAAATTTCTATTAAGTAAAATAAGAAAACCTAAAACCCTCTTCGGCATTCCCAGGTTTACAACAGCATCTCCGTATATAGAAGCACCTCCGCAATTCTGGTTTTTTCACCGTAGCGCACGGCCGCAGGATTGCGCAGCTCCACACCCCATGGCTGATTTCGTCCTGCCAGGCGACCCTAAATGGGTCTGAAGTCGCCCCGGAGAGGCAACAAAGAAAGAGGGGTGGCCCGATGATCACGGAACGACAGCGGTCATTCCGTTCGATCTGGGGGAAGCCCTCTAACCTGACAGGAGAAAGGCTAGCTGCACACCAGCATCTAGCCCAAGCTACTTGCAGCCGAAGTCCAAGAGCACGAACCAGAACAACGGTGAACAGTGTGCTTGGAACTGGTGAGAGTATCGATCTTCTCTCCTCTACTGTGTAACTAAGTCCTTGGGAAAGATCCCCAAAGTAAGAAAACCTCCGAAAGTGAAGGGAGGGGACTACACCCCCACTCCCCCATAGACGGAAGCGGCAAATTAACCTTTAAGGGGGAAGGGAATATATTGAAATCAAATTTAAAATACTACAGTCTGGATGAATCTAGAAATTAAAAAAAAAACTGCTAAGATTATACTTTAAAGCAGAGGTCCCCAACCTTTTGGGCACCAGGGACCAGTTCTGTGGAGAGAGGTTTTTCCGCAGACCGGAGGGGGCATGATTTTGTGCGCTTCCTGCATCCCGCGGATGGGTCTTTGCTTGTTTGTGCAGACCGGTTGCTGGCATGCCGCAGCCCGGTACTGGTCCATGGACCGGGGGTTGGGGACCCCTGCTTTAAAGGGTTTTGATGAAACTATAAAAATAATAATAAATAATATTTTTGTCTGAAAAAGCTGGAAAACAAACAACTACTGACACCTAGTGGAGAACTAGAACATAGAACATTAATAACACTGACTCAGAAATTGGCAAGATGCCCAGAAACAAAGAATAATCTGTTCCCTTGAACTTTAATAACCCTCAGAAGACAGCTGGTGGGAACAAAGAAAGAATACATACTGGGCCAGCCATCACATTAAAAAGTGTCTGAAGGAAAAGAAATACTCTGACTCAAGAATTTCTTACAGAAAAAGAAAAACTTTAACTCTGGGCTAATCTTTTAGGGGGGAATTTACAGGAAGCACTCAAGGTGGCTAAATAAACTGAATTACAATTTTGACTGGTTGACAACTGACCCCTGAATAAAAGAACTGTTATAAAATACTGATTTTACTGATGCCTTGACAATTGGAAATACAGTGGATTATAAAAACTATATATAAAGATAAGAACTATACAAAATTGGGCTGTTGGGATTCTGAGTTTGGCTGGTTTGATAAGGCTAATTATAAAGACTATGGCACTGATGAAGGACTATTTGAAAGGGGGAGACAACATGGATATGGCATACTTATCAAAAAATGACAGAAAACCACATTTAATACTTACTTCTGAAGGACCTAGCCTGGAATATCAAAGACCTCCAGAAGCAACATTTCAAGACAAGACAAATACTTTCCAGGAGGAAATGTATGTAATGCTACGACAGATACAAATGACAATAGCTTCAAACCATGAGATCATCAAAAATAACTTTGTCGACATAAATGAGCACATCTCTAATCTAAACCCACAGTCAAAAAACACTCAGAAAATGATGGTAAAGAATGAACAAACAAATCAGATAACAGAACATAAACTAGAAGAAAATGACTTAATCAGAGAAGCTACAAATAATAATTTAACACAAATAGGAAAAAAACTACAAGACTTTGACATAACAATAAAAATGGAAAAGATACTTTATTCATCAGAACATCAAAATAAACCTGAGGATAAGAAAGAAGATTTAACAAAATGGATTATAGAACTGCCAGGAGAACCATTAGAGTTCGGGAGACAAAAAGCATATGTTCTACGCACTCTGTCTTCTCTACTCCCAACAATACTTACAAAAATACAAGAACCTCCTGGCAAGCAGAATATATCAACTTGGAAAGCTACTTGGCAAAAGAAGAAGGCCAGAGACAGATTCAAGAGATTTGACTCGCCCTACCAGATGGAGTATTACATGAGCAAGCAAGTTGATAAGAAAAAATGTCATACATGGTTATTCTTATTTGTACAAACATTAAAAAATGTTTATATTTAACCATTTATGCATTGAAAGTATTAAGAATGATATTTAAGGTTGAAGAAGGAGAATACTATTGGGAGAAGGGAAGATCAAAGAAATATAATATTAATTAATATACTAATTATGGAATTACAAAAATTATTATTGACTGTTATTAACTACTACTATTTTTTCAAAATATATGAACCAAGACAACACGCTGTACACTAGGCACTAAGGATTCTTATTGTAAAAAAAATCAATAAAACATTTAAAAAAAAAAAAGCACCTCCGCAGCACTCTTCTTCCCAGAAGTCTTGCTTCAAATTCCCTTCCTCTTCTCAGCTCCTCCAGGAAAACATTTGGTTGCTGTAAACAAACACACGCGCCCTCCCCGTTCCTGTACCTCTAGTCTAGAGCTTCCAATGAAAATGAGCTACTGAAGCTACAGTTGCAATATAACATATAGCTAGCCTTCCTAACAATTATTGAGGAACAAAGGCTATCTTTTTGTTGCATAACACTGTTTCCATTTAATGTTTTCATTTACAATTTGTTTTTGACATGTTCATGATCTGTTAGGATGGGTAAACAAGATGGTTTAAACAGTTTCTCCTATAAAAAATAACAAATAACTGAACTAGGTAGCTTTGGAGGACCACATCTGAAGGTATTTCTATGCAATCTGGGTTTCTAAAGAAAATTGTAAGGGAATCCTCATATGATCCACATTCAGGTTGTTAGTTATTACTTATTTGTTTTGTCCTTGGTAAATTAAAACTGCATCTAAAAATGACTAAATTTCTCATGATTTTCCTACCAAAGTGTGGGAAGATCTGAGAAACATTGTCTTTTGGTTTGCTATGTCAAATATAGCCTCTGTCAGACCCCAAAACCCCTCACCTATTCTCTTTTGTCTTCTATTCTTTTGGGGCCTGCCATTCTGTTGTGGGGAGGGGGTGCATGGGGGATTATGTTGGTAACTTTCGCTTTCCTCTTTCTTTGTCTGGCCTCCTCACTTTGAGTATGGAATGCGTCTCCTTATCTAGGAGACAGTTGCAAGGAAACAAAAGCTGGAGAAGACCTTGAGATGCACGCCTACCGTACCAGTCAGCCGGCCATCAAGCCACCTGTGGATTGGCTGGAGTTCAAACGGACATTATGACTTTGGTGGGAGGGGGCATATTGCTTGCTTTAATTATATCATTCATGCGGGCTTTTCTTCAGATCTCGCCTTACACTCCCTACTAGGACCTCATTAATCAACTGCATGAATACGGCTGGGGGCCCCTGTGGCATGACTTTGAACTGATAGCTCCCGATGGGGCAGTTGAAGGCAGTTTTCCACACGTCTCCTTTATTCTCACCCAGTAATATGCCTCTCTCAGGTCTAATTTAGTGAAGACACTCCCCTTAGCCAGGTGGGTTAGTAAGTCCTTCAGGAGGGGAGGGGGTATTTATTTTCCACACTCACAGCGTTGAGGCCCTTATAGTCTACGCAGAGACGAAGAGACCCATCTTTTTTTTCTTTAAACAACACAGGGGCTCCCACAGCAGACTTGGCCTGTTCAATGAACCCCCTCTCTAGGTTTTTGTCCACGTATCACTGCATCTCCTCCATTTTGAGGGGGGACATGGCGTACATTCTCGGTCGTGGGAGTTTGGCTCCTGGCAACAGTTCAATGGAACAATCATTGGGTCGGAGGGGAGGCAGGGTATCGCATTCCTTCTCACTAAATGCCTCCGCCAGGTTCCGGTACTCGCTGGGGATGAGTGGCTCGCCTGGTGACGGTGAGGCAGCCACGTGCGCTCGCTCGTTGGGTGGGCTAAAGTTTCCTGTAACGTTCGTTGAATCAATAGGGGGCTTGGGCCCTATAGGTAACCTCACAGTTCTCATTCCCTTCTCCCACAGATAAACGGCTTCCATTTGTCCAACCAGGCTAATCCTAGGATTACAGTCTCAGTCATTTTTGGAGCCACCAGGAAACGAATGAACTCCCAGTGCTCACCTATTTCTAAGCGTAGGGGCTCAGTTAATTGCGTGACTAAAGTCCCTCCCATCAGGGAGCCATCGGCTTGCTCAAGCCTCACAGGTTTGGAGAGCAGCTTTGCTCGTATGCCCATTTTCATGGCAAATGGCAAGCTAATGACGCACCGGGAGCATCCGGAATCGACCAGCACTTTTAAGTCTGCATGTGCTCCCGACTTAGGAATTATGAGTTTGGCTGGCAGTGAGAAAGATGGGACGTGTCGACTCACCATCGGGTCGTTCTCTCCTTTGTCGTTGCTGTCGAAAGAGGGTAGAGCGGGGGTGGATCCGGCCTTAGTCCCGGCGTCCTCCTGCATGGGGGATGTGACTTGGGCAACCGGTTCCTGTGTGATCCAGTTGGATTTCTCTCTCGTTGGCTGCTGGGCAGGTTTCTGTCATGGTTCCGAAAGAAGAAGCTCTTCAAAGAACTTTGAGGCATTGTATACCTTAAAGAATCTTTAATTGCAACATAGCTTCGGCACGTACATAGGAGAAGCCAAAATCTGAATTCTCCTCCCCAAACACACAGTATCTAAGCATAATTCACTCCTCCATTTAACAGTCATTAATCACATTCTCCAATTAGTTTGAAGTGTGAACTTTCCCTCCCGTTCCATAACCCGCCATTTCTTATCTCCTCTTATTACAACCAACCTTGAAGAATACTCTACTGAGATATTGTTATGGCTAACTAGTCCCCATGCACATTCTTCCCCCTCCCCTCCAGCACCATCTAATTCTAACTCTAAAAGTAATACACAGGTTAAATAGAAAATGTCTGCATCTTCATATATTGTCAAGCAAGAACATCCGATGTTAGCAGCGTTGACAGTTTCTTTCTCGCGGCTGGTCCTGGTCTACTCTGCTGTTGGGGGTAGGGGACTGGGCAATTCGCTGCTCAATGTCCCTGCTGTCCGCATCGGAAGCACTTGATTGGCGGGCCTGCAGGTGGCCTGGGTCCTTGAGCAGTTGCAGCAATTGGAATTTTTTTGGGGGTGGTGGTTGCCGTTTGGGTTGCTCTGGCTTCGGCTCGGCTTCAGGTGGGGGAGGCTTCCTATAGCGGGCGAGCTGAACGTCTAATCTTACCGCGGCTTGGTACCATTCTTGCAGCTGATCAGGTACTGCTCGATAGATGCATGCCTGAGAGAGGTGATCATCCAACCCTTCCCTGAAGTGATGGACTATGGACTGCTCAGGCCACCTCTCTATCTGACCGGCTAACTTGCGAAACTCTCGTACGTACTCCAGGGCAGGCCTGCCGGCTTGTTTTATTTTATGGATTTGTTCTTCTGCTTTGAGGGCAATGGATGGATCCTCAAATCTTTCTCTCAGTCCTAGGAGGAAGAGGTGGGGGTCCTCTAATTCGGGGGCTTGCTCATTGTATAAGTTGTTCAGCCATTCGGATGCCTCTCCCTCTAAGCCGGACGCAATCACATCGACCATAGTGGCTGGGTCCGGGTAGAGATAGGCCCAGTGGTTCAAATGAGAGCGCACTTGGTTGAGAAAAAAAATCAGCTTCTCTGGGTCCCCATCGAAGGTTGCCCTGAAAGGTGGAGCAATCATTGGCTGCTGGGCTCCCCACTGTGGTTGTTGCACCCCCAGTTGCTGTTGGCCCCAATCTGACTGCTGATTCGATGGCTGCTGGGCCCCCCACCGTGGCTGCTGCTGGATTCCCAGGGGTGGCACGTTTGGGGTCTGTTGCCATTCCCCCTGCTGTTGGTCTGCTGGGAGCTGTGGCATCCTCAACCGCTGTAAGGCCCCCTGCAGCCTTGGAGGGGGTTGTTGTTGTAACTCCAACATCTGCAGGCCCCTCAGTGGTTGCTGTACATTAGGGGGCAGCGACCAGCCTCCTTGCTGCGGTCGTCCTCCCACCAGCTGCTGATCTCCTGGCTTCTGCACCACCCCAAGCTGTTGCAAGGCCTCTATTAGCTGCTGCAAGCTCAGAGGTCGCTGACCATCCACCTGTGGGGGCTGCCAAACTCCCCACTGCTGCAGGGGCCTCAGACTGGGGTTCTCTCTGTGGGGCTGGAGGCCCTGGCAGGGGATTTCAGGGGCTGGAAGGCTGTCTGATCTGCAAAGGAGGGGCTGGAGGCTTCTCTTGGCAGGAGTTGATTTCTGCTTCTCTGTCCTAGCCCTCCAAATCTCTCCACTGGCTGGCTACAAGCTGCAGACAGGCATTCCCACTCACCCATGTCCTCAGTGGCAGACGTCCTGGTAGCTCTCCACCGGTCTGCTTTTGAAGCCTTTGTGGGTGGCAAGGCAGTCTCGAGGCGTCTGGAGTCTCCGCTGGGCTGGGCCAAATCTGATGACCAGATCAGCTCTCCTAGCTGCTTGGGTTTTGCCTCCAGCTGGGAGTCTTGCAAAAGCTCTTCCTCCCCCGGCTTGTTTGCTGTCGATTCCCCCCCTGGGGTAGCAGCTGCTGCCGGGTTGCTGGCTTCAAGCAATTGCTTTTCCTCCATGATGAAATCTTCTCCTGAATCTTTGTCTGCTGTCTTCAAGCCTGGGGACAGCGACTGGGGCTTAGGACCCCTAGAAAGTTTGGAAAGTTTGTAGATCTTGGCTTAATGTTATGGTTCCGGCATATGAAACTCTTCAAAGAACTTCGAGGCATTGTTTACCTTAAAGAATCTTTACTCGAGATGCAACACGTCGGCACTTACATATTCCAAGCCAAGATCTGACTTCTCCTCCCTTCAGCACATAGATCAAAGTACAATTCCCTCCTACAACTAACTGTCATAAATCACATTCTTCAATTAGTTTGAAATGCTGGCTTTCCGCCTAGTTCTTTCTCGCGCCATGCCTTTAACATCTCTTGTTACGATATTGTTATGTCTAACTAACTCCCATCACATTCCTCCCCCTCCCCTCAGCACATCTAATTCTAAGTGTGAAGCATGAGTTGTGAAAAAGGTTGCATCTCCATATGTTGTCAAAGCAAGAACATCCAATGTTAGCAGCGTTGACAGGGACTTTTTATCATTTATGGTGGACATGTGATAAGGCAAAGAAATATTGGAGTAGGATTCATGTATTAATGGAGAAAATTCTTAAAGTGAACATAAAGTTTAAACCAGAAACTTTTCTTTTGGGCCTAATGGAAAGAGAACTGGAAAAAAAATTGGAACTCTGATTTTATATATGGTGATGGCAGCAAGATTGCTCTATGCACAAAAGTGGAAGGATACCTCGATTCCTACCATGGACGAATGGTTACAAAAGCTGATGGAATTAGCAGAGATGGCCAAATTGACTGTGTTGATAAAAGAAAAGAACATAAGTATTTTTGTTTCTACTTGGAAACTGCTTCTGGACTTTGTGCTTGACGTGGAAAAAAAATAATATCATGATTTTGGGTTTTACCGATTAGACTGATTTGCCAATACAGAAATGGCTAGTGCATACTATTATAGAAATGTAAAAAGTTGAGATTTGATTTTAATTTCTGATTTTACTGCAACAGAGAGAGTCGGAAGTCAATGCCTTTTGTTTCTTCCCCCCCCCCTTTTTCTACTGTTGTCCCCCTCTATTTTCTTTTGTATTTTCACATTTTATGTTATAAATGAATAAAACTTAATTAAAAAAAGAAAGAAAGAAAAAGAAAAAAGACTGGAGAAGGGAAAAGGAGAGGAAAGATTGGAGAAATTAGGAGGAAAACACCAACAAGGGCAGCGGCATGCAGTGAACTTGCCTGCTGAGAGAAGCCCAGCTGCACCCGAGAGGCCTACCCAAGACACCGGAGGCCCATTGAAGTGAGGTGAGCAGAGAGGCGAACCGACTGTGGGCAGCAAAATGAACTGGCGGAGAACAAACAGGCGAGCCAGTGAGTGATTGGTGCCAGCTGCGGAGCTGAGAGGAGAATCAGCTGTGGGGCGGACAGGAGAGCCGACTGAGGGCACCGCAACGACCAGCAGAAAACAAAGAGGTGAGCCGGTGAGATAGCAGAGCAGGGAGGAGAGCCAGCTGCAGAGAGGAGAGGTGAACTTACTGTGGCCAGTGACCTGCCCCAGGTGGAGGACTTGTGGAGGACTTGATCAACATTTCCTCCCCAGTGAGATCAGCAGCCCCCACCCCCGCCTCCTGCTAGCCTGGCAGCCCTTCCCAGCGGCCCGTCTGGTGGAGGCCAAAGGGCCTGGAGCAACCCATCCAACAAAGGGAACTGGTGGCTATGAGAAATTGGTGGTGGCAGAATCAGTGGAGGGGAGAAACGCAGCAGCAGAATTGGTGGAGGGGAGATCGTAGCAACAGAGACGGGCAACACAGCAGATCTCTAAAGCTGAGTGGCAGGCTGAGCGGAGCAGACCAGACAGCAGAGCTGAGCCGACTGGAAAGCTGAACAGCAGGCCGAGATAGCTGACGAGAGCAGAGATGAGGCCGAAAAGACCCGAGCACCGAAAGGCAGAATGGAGCTGGCAGAGAAAATGACAAGAGGCTGGAGCAGCGAACAACAGAAGTGAAGGCAACATTTAAGCTTGAGGTCCCAATAGGAAGGGAGGGAAGACCCCGATAGAGAATAAAAATAAATACAGGACAGAAAATAAAAGCTAAATAAATAGGCAAATAATAAGGACAAGAGCAGAACATTAGAAATCAAGGAAGAATAGGATTAATAAAAAGGCAAATCTTAACAAGACAAATCTTAAATAATAAGGTAGGGAGGAATTGGAGCTCAAAAACGTTTAAAAAAATAGAAGAAAAGGATAAATAAAACTAACATAATAATAATAATAAAGTTGGAAGGGACCTTGGAGGTCATCTAGTCCAACCCCCTGCTCAGGCAGGAAACCCTATACCATTTTGGACAAATGGCTGTCCAGTCTCTTCTTAAAAACTTCCAGTGTTGGAGCATTCACCGCTTCTGGAGGCAGGTTGTTCCACTGGTTAAGTGTTCTAACTGTCAGGAAGTTTCTCCTTAGTTCTAGGTGCTTCTCTCCTTGATTAGTTTTCCATCCATTGCTTCTTGTCCTGCCTTCAGGTGCTTTTGGAAATAGCTTGACTCCCTCTTCTTTGGGGCCCCTGAGATATGGGAAACTGCTATCATGTCCCCCTCTCGTCCTTCTCTTCATTAAACTAGACATACCAATTCCAGCAACCGCCTTATATGTTTTAGCCTCCAGTCCCCTAATCATCTTTGTTGCTCTTCTCTGTACTCTTTCTAGAGTCTCAACATCTTTTTTACATTGTGGTGACCAAAACTGGATGCAGTATTCCAAGTGTGGCCTTACCAAGGCATTGTAAAGTGGCATTAATACTTCACGTGATCTTGATTCTATCCCTCTGTTAATGCAGCCTAGCACTGTGTTAGCCCTTTTGGCAGCTGCAGCACACTGCTGGCTCATATTTAAGTGATTGTCCACTAGGACTCCGAGATCCCTCTCACAGTTACTACTATTGAGCAAGGTACCCCCTATACTATACCTGTACATTTGGTTTTTCTTGCCTAAATGTAGAACCATAATAGTAAGCAAGTTAAATAAATAACAAGGTAGAAAAATGAGCACAAAAAAGGCAGAAAAAAGGACAGAAAAAAATAGGCATAATTACCTAGAACAGAGAAGGTAGAAACAAGGCTAACAGCAAAGCACATCCACCAACCAAAAAGAGGGATTTTCAAATAACAAACGTGTGGAACAGGTGTCTGATACTATTGTGATATGCAATACCCAAATCAGTCCAAATAATGAACAAATAACTCCCAGAGGATTTGACCTCACTGATAAACCCTTGAAGGAAGACAAATGGAGGTATGTCACACATAGAAGGAAACACAATAATCAAAGAAAGAAGCAGCAGACATCTAACAAACCCCTACTGCCCAATCTAACCCAACCAGAAGCAGCCCCATTAAACTCCAACCCAGTGGTGGCGAACCTTTTAGAGACCAAGTGCCCAAACTGCAACCCAAAACCCACTTATGTATCACCGGGTGCCGGGTGGGTGTGGCCCGCTGGGTGGGCATGGCCCGCTGGGTGGGTGTGGCCCGCTGGGTGGGCGTGGCTACGGTGGTCACGGCAGACTGGGTGGCCGTGGCCAGGGTGGCTGTGGCCAGCTCGATGTTGCTCCTGGGGAGGGATGCCTGTGGGGGCCGGGCAGGGTTCGGGAGATCCAGGGGGTCTCTGGCGGGTGTGGCAGTGGGCAGGAGGGCATCTTGCTCAGCTGATGGCTTTGGGGGGAAGGGGGCAGCTACACCCCCTCCCAAACGCTGCTGTCTCACGAAAGCAGGATGAAAACTCCAAAAAGCGACAAGGAAAAAAAGTTAAAACAGAAGAGTGTCTCGCGATGGTTTTCTTCCCTGGGGGGGTGGGGGGCATGGGGGGAGGCTCCTGAGCCCCGCAGCTCTTCCAAGGGGGGGAGGAGGAGAGTGGGGAGGGAATATTACAAGGAATTGTACGATAAAGAGGAAACTTCAAGAGAGAGAACCATTCAATATTTAGAAGGAAATAATCTTCCAAAAATCCCAGAGACATTTAAAATCATGTTAGAGGAAAGAATTACAATGATGGAAATATCAGAGGCCATAAAAAGAAAAAAAAATGGAAAAACACCGGGTCCAGATGGGCTACCGGCGGAGCTATATAAAAATTTACAAGATCTACTAAGTGAACCGTTGAAAGATGTTTGTAATGGACTTTTGTTAGAGGCTAAACTTCCAGCCACATGGATGGAAGCAAAAAGAAGATTCAGATTTGACACAGATTAAAAACTACAGACCGATTTCGCTGCTTAATGTGGATTATAAAATTTTCACTTCAATAATGGCAGAGAGACTGAAAAAATACTTAGTTGAATTCATACATCCAGACCAAAATGGCTTTTTACCAAAGAGACAAATCAAAAATAACTTAAAGAGTGATAATGGACGTATTAGAATATTATGAACTACATCCAGGGAAACAATTGGCACTAATATTTCTAGATGCCCAAAAGGCATTTGATAATGTTTCCTGGCAATTTATGATTCAGCAATTACAAATAATGGACTTTGGACAGGACTTTATAAATATGATAAAAACAATATATAACAGACAGCGAAAGTGATCGTGAATGGAGATTGTACTGAGAGCTTTGAGATAAGAAAAGGCACAAGGCAAGGATGTCCGTTATCCCCATTATTTTTCATTTTCACTCTGGAAGTTTTAAACAGAAATATCAGACAAGATACAGAAATTAAAGGACTGGAGAAAAGGCGAAAAATATAAATTACAAGCATTTGCTGATGATTTAGTATTTATCTTAGAAGAACCTTTGGAGATGATTCCTAAACTACTGGGAAAGATAGAACAGTATGGAGAAATGGCAGGATTAAAAATAAATAAATAAAAAACTAAAGTAATCGTCAAGAACCTCACAGATAAACAAAAAAAACAAATGTCAGAAAAAATAGAGTTACAGATAGTGAAAAAGGTCAAATATTTGGGCATACATCTATCGGCAAGATGTTCAACAATAAAAGAAGATAACTACATAAAATTATTTAATCAAATAAAATTGGACTTGGAAAGATGGAAAAATTTGCAACTGTCAATACTAGGAAGAATCGCTACAGTGAAAATGAATGTATTGCTGACAATTTTATTTTTATTCCAAACAATTCCGATAAAACTTGAGAATTTTTTTTCAAAGATTTAAATTTATTAATTTTGAAATTTGTTTGGCAAGGAAATAAAGCTAGAATCAAGATGAAAACGTTACAAGATGCTAAGTAAAATGGAGGGTTTGGGCTACCGGAGTGGGCTTTGTACTAGGTGATGCTATTTGGACTACAAGGGGCCCCTGCCGTGTTCATGCAACTCATAAACGAGGTGCTGCATGAGTATATAAGGGGGTTCTAGTGTACCTTGATGACATCCTCATTTATACTGAAACTATGGAAGAACACATGAAACTCATGTGACAGGTGCTAAGAAAGCTCTTGGACGCTAAGCTGTATGCCAAGCTGTCAAAATGCGAGTTTCACAAATCTAGATTGGACTATTTGGGCTACTGTGTGTCATGCGAGGGGATAGAGATGGATCCGGGGAAAGTGAAGTCCATCTTGGAATGGCAAGCCCCTCATACCCGCAAGCAACTGCAGAATTTCCTGGGGTTTGCGAATTTCTACCGGCAATTTAGCCCCTCTTTCGCCAAGATTGCCTTGCCGATCACTGAGTTGTTGAAAACTGGGAAAGAGGGGGGGGAGAAGCCCCGGCTGAATCAACCCTTGAACTGGATGATGGATTGCCAAGCGGCATTCAAAAAGTTGAAGGGTCTATTTGCCGCTGAACCAGTGTTAAAACACCTGAACCCTGAAGAACACCCAAACTCCATTTAAGTTAGCCACGGGGGTGGAGTTCGTGCCCATTCCAGAGTGCCCACAGGAACCCCCATCCTCAGCCACCCTAAGTGACTGGGTGGGTTCTTTTCAAAGGGTTTGGAGCGATGCCAAGAAGGCTCTAGCTAAGGCAGCCAGGATTTGGAGCGATGCAAAGAAGGGTCTAGTTAAGGCAGCTGAAAGTCAGAAAAAACAGGCAGATAAGAAGCGAGCTCCCCAGGAGATGTTCCATGTGGGAGATAAAGTGTATCTGTCTACAAAGTATCTTAAGCTGAGACAGAGTTGTAAAATGTTAGGGCCAAAATACATAGGTCCTTTACCCATAGTGAAAGTCATTAACCTGGTGGCCGTAGAGTTGAAATTACCAAGGTTGTTGGGTAAGGTGCACCCATTGTTCCATTGTAGCTTACTGAAGCCATACAAGGAATCCACACTGAGACCAGTAGGGATGGCAGTCCCCACCCCAATAGTGGTAGAAGGGGAGGAAACGCATTATGAAGTAAAGCGAATCCTCGATTCCAGAATCCACAAGGGGAAGCTGCAGTACTTAATCCAATGGGAGGGTTAACCGATGTCAGAGTCTAGATGGGTGAAGGCCCAGCACGTAAAAGCAGATGGTTTGGTAAAACGATTCCACACAAAATACCCCCAGAAGCCAGGACCAGTAAAAGAAAAAAATTAGCAAGCATTTATGTGTATTCTTGTTTTCCAGATTCCCTTTCCTTCCTAGGGGGGCGACCTGACAAGCTGCGAAGCCTACTGTCTTTAGGACCGCCGCATGCTTCTAGTTTGCCAACAGTGCAGGAGGGGGAAGAGGGGAAAGTTTGAATCCACAGGTGCTCCTTATCAACATGAGAGCTGAAGAGTTGTTTTGGTGAACTAAAGTTTCTTCTCATAACAATTACCAGAAGATATATTGGACAATGTGACCTGAACTTTCCAGAGAGGGGAGGGGAAGTTTTACTCTTTTAATTATCTGTTTCCCGCCAATGCTTTAGAGTTAGCTTTCCTTCAAACTTGCCAGATTGTTTTTGCCTAATAAAGTTAACATTGGAGTTCATCATGTCTCTAGTGTTTTGCTTGGTTGGGCTTATTTAGCTGGAATATGACAGTTTGTTTGCAAAAGTTTCATTTCCCAACTAGGGAACATCAACAGCATAAAGCAAAAGTGGGCCGGGGCATCCACAAAGGGGGGTGAAAAAGTCAAGGTGATGCTCTCAGTAGCACAAATGAAACCTCACCTCTTTTCTATTTGTCTGTGATGTGAGCACATATATAAAAGGAGTCGGATATGATTGTGCTGCTGTGACTGCCATCTTCAGGTTTTTTGACACAGACACGGACCCTGCAAATGTGATAGAGGTGGGCTGGAAAGCAGAGAGCATATGTTTTTCAGAATGTTGGCCATTTTTCAGAACGACTGAAGACCATCTGAAATTAAAATTGTTAATTTTAGTTAATAGTTAAGGAGAGGAATTATCAAAGAGAGGGTCTTCATTCTACTGCAGTTATCAGCTCTGCTTTTTGCTGAGCCATCTTTAGTTCATTTGTTTCCCAGAAGTGGTAAACCTACACATCTCATAGAGAATGCCAGTTATATGCAAGATTCTCATACAAATATCAAAACCTAAGCTGTGTGATAAGTTTATTTTTTTAAAAAAATGCTCATCAGCTGGTCTAAATACTGATTGACAAGTGTATTTCTAAGTTTCCATGTGCTCTGTTTACTGTAGAAAAAATAGTAGTGGTAAAAGTGCTAGATACAGCATAAGAAAATGGGGTAACCAATGAAGATATAGTTGAAGTATTTGTGGTAGAAGTAACAAAAATAGTTGTACAGTAAAAAAAAAAAAAGGGATAGTTTCACCCTAGTAGTCCAGCACCATTCCTGTGTTTTCCTTTTCACAGAATGTATAGCTGAAAAGAATTAGAAAGCATTGTGTCCCTATCATCAAGAAGGAAATAAGTATGTTAGCTTTTTCTGCACTGTTTCAGAATATGATGAAACATTATCAGTCATTTTTTCCTTCTAGGATTCTTTTAAAGGAAGGTCAAGTTGGTCATTGTATAAACATTTTCATTGATAAAAAAGTCACCTAGTTCTCTTTCATGTGTCCTGTAGTTGCAATTGTTGCTATATATTTACCTAATTGAGTTTGACTTTGAGAGGCAATGATTCAGATGCTCTATCTAGAACACGGGTGTCAAACTCGCCGCGTCACGTGTCGTGACGTATCGCGACTTTTTTTGCATTGCCGGAGCTGGGGTGGGCGCGGCCTCTGTATGATGCAACCGGCCAGCGGGCCGGCAGTTTGACACCCCTGCTCTAGAACTTACCTTTAAGGATTGTTTTGGACTGTTTGAGCTGCCTTAGTTTTTTAAAGTATTATACCATTATTCTTCATGTACTTCATTTACCCAGGGTGAAGCTTTGTGAAGGGGTACAGTATAAGCTGGATTCAATATATATATAAAGGTTCTATTAGCTTCCTAAGCAATTGACCTCTGAAATTTGGCAGGCAACTAATTTAAATAAAGAATGAGTCACTATCTCTTTGCTAAACTGGAATGCCTCATTGTTGCCTGTGTATTTTCAAGGCACTGAACTATTCAGAAAGGAAGATAGGATAGGAAAGAAAAGCAGCCCTGGTACTAAATGCCAGCAGGGCTCCTGCATGCTGTCATGGCAATCAACATGGTTCCTTGCCCAGTACCAGGAGCACCAGCAAAATATAAACAGAGGCCTTTGTGGGCGAAAGCTCAGTAGAATCACAGAAATTGCTTTTGTGCGCTCTGACTAGTGCTTCTTGTGTTTTCTTCTCTACCTGATGTTCTTTTTAATTTTATAAAAAGGCTAGCAAGTTTTCCTCAGAATCCAACAAACTGGTATTTTTACCTTTGGTCTGTGTCCCAGAATGGTACAAATATAAATAAAGTTATATGTCCTTTCACTGTCACAAACTTGTACAGAAAGTCATGCATGCTTTAGTGAATAAAATTTTAGCCTTCAGGAAAAGCCTTAAAACCTGGCTATGCCATGCCGGCTGGCATGAGGCTCTGAAGGAGAAGCTGTTGACTGGCGGTGGTTGGTGCACTAACAGAGAAGGCACCCCACCTCTCCTCCAAAACCTTTTTTTAAGCTTGTTTTAATTTTTGTAATTTTAAACCATTTTTATATTTATAATTGTTGACTGTTTTATCTTGATGTAAGCTGCGCAGTCACCTGAACCACAAGATGGGTGGCAAATAAATTTGATAAATAAATAAAATTAAAATAAAATTGTGAGTTTGGATGGAGGAGTCCAAAATTCATGTCCCCAATTAGCCACAAAGCTTATTGTTTAGCCCTGAGCAAGTAAGAAAACTAACTAGCAATCTAAGCCAGATGAAGCTAATGATAGCATTCATCCCTTTAAATATAGGTAGTCCTCACTTAACAACTGGTCACTTAATGACTGTTCAAAGTAACAACAGACTCAAAAAGTTACTTACGACCCATTCTTGAAGTTACAACTGCTGCACCCCACACCATGCCCGCAGTCACATGATCACATTTCGGGTGCTTGGCAATCAGCTCACATTTATGACTAGTTGCAGCATCACCTGGTCACCTGACCACAATGTGCAACATTTTTTGCTGGTTTCTGGCAAAAAACGTCAATTCGGGGGAACGGATGTCCTTAATGACTGTGGTGAATCATCGTAAAAATGGTCATTAAATCGAGTCAGGTTGCCTGGTGACCCACTTAACGACCACAACAATTTATGGAAATTCCAGACTCAGTTGTGGTTCATGAATGAAGGCAAATATATGTGTCCCAGGATAATGTTGCAGAATCCAATTAGGGTCGGTCACTAGGACCAGAGGTTTAGTCTTCCAAGCTTTCAGACTCGTGCTGGAGCCCATCCTCAGGGAACATCTCTCTCACCAGAATGTGTGAGAGAGAAGTTTGTGGTTGTTAAGTGAGAACTACCTGTATTAAAAAGGCCTCTTGTAATTATATATTTAGTGTATTTATTTGCCACCCATCTTGTAACAAAACAACTCTGGGCAGCTTCCAGCATTAAAACATTAAAATCCTAACAAATATATTTAAAAGAATAAAAATAGAAATCTCAATCAATATAAAATTATAGTTAAAAGATGGGGAGAGAGGGAACAGGATGCTCGGAGGTTAGGTGGGATTGCCTCTTAATACAACAACCACCTCAAGTGTGATGCTCCCCCATTGGGGCCCCAAACTATCTGGCGGGGCCAGGTCTTCAGGCTCTTATGGAAGGTCAGAAGGGTGGGAGCCAATCTCACCTTAAGTAGTCCTCGAGTTACAACCATAATGAAGCCTGCCCATTAGGGTCAAAAGTCAGGCTGAAGAGTAGAGGAACTAAGCAAGAAGGGAAAGAAAATCTTTCTGCAGCCTTTTCCTTTGAACTGGGGGGGGGAGCTTCATCTCCAAAAGTTTAGCCCAGTGGCTCCCCCACCAGCGACCAGTTCCGTGGAGAGAGGTTTTTCCACGGACCGGAAGGGCCGTGGTTTTGCATGCTGCCTGCATCCCATGGATGGGGCTTTGCTTGTTTGCGCAGCCCAGTTTGTGGCATGCCACAGACTGGTGCCGGTCCACGGACCGGGGGTTGGGGACTCCTGGTTTAGCTGACTAGAAACGTGTTCAACAAAATGGAGGACGCTTGATCTTTGCAAGCTTTAGTTGCCCATCTGATTACCTGTAGAGCAGGGCTTTTCAACCTGTGGTACACGTACCACTTGTGGTACATTAACAAGTGGCAGGTGGTACGCAGCCCTGCCTAGCCAAGTGTAGTGGGGGAGGGAATGAGCCAGCACAGGCAAGGACTTACAGTGAGAGAGTCCTCTGGAGCTGCAGAGTGGGTGGGGCGAGACAAAGGCCCCAGGCTCACTTCTGGTTCACCCTCCCCCATGAGAAAGGAGGAGGGGGGGCGGAGACAGAGGCTATAAAAGGAGGCAGTTTGGGCGGGAGAGGGAGAGAGAAAAAAAGAAGCAGCCTTGGGAGGGAGGCCGAGTCAGCTCTAGCTGCACCGAAGGAGGAGGGTGGGGGGGGGGGAGAGGAGATCAAATCAAGCAGGCCGGCCATGAGCTGATTTGCAACTGCTGTGGCAGCCACCTGTGCTGGCAGCAGCAAACAGGCAAGAAATGCAGTGGGGGAGGGGTCGCCCTCCAAGAGGAATGAAAAAAGGTAGCAATGGCTGGAGGTGAGGCACGGAGGAGGGAGGGAGGGAGATGGAGAGTGGAAGGATTCTTATGTGCTTTTGTGACTTTGAAGTTCTGGGATTTGTGCAATGTGGGCTTTGTGTTCTTAAGGAGTGTTTGGCAATTTCTATTTGGCTGATGGCTGGTGTTAGCTTCTATTGCTCTGCTATTGTTAGCTGTAAGTTTTGCTGCAAGGGATTTTGAAGTATTTTTCTCCTGAATGGATTTTGCCTGTAGATTCATTTACTTATGATTGGAGCCATTTGGGGAGGCTGCCTTAGCCGGCAGCCAATACTTACTACATTTTTTTTCTTCCTTACTTTCCTTTCTAGCCAGTAGCTAATTCTTAAAGGGGAATGTGCCTTTTTAAGCTAGTTCACTCAGCAGTTTATCTTTTCTGTTTCTGGAGGCTTTTCCTTGTTTGATGAATATATGGAAGAGAAAAAATATGGGGTTTTTTTTCAAATTCTTCCTTCAGAAGGAGGTGGGCATGAGAAAGAGGGAGGCAGGGAAGGAGGGAGGGAGGGAAGTCCCGCCTTAGCACTTGGCCACCAGCAGCCCTGCCATTGACTTTACTTGTCAAAAGGTTGCAAAAGGGGATCACATGACCCTGGGACACTGTGACCATCATAAATATGAATCAGTTGCCAAGCATCCAAATATAAATCACATGACCCTGGGCATGCTGTAATGGTCATAAGTGTGAAAATGGTCATAAGTCATTTCAATGCAATTGCAACTTTGAACAGGGTTTTTTTTTTGGTCATCAAGTTTTTGACACCTTGCTAGGTGGTACTCGAATATTGCCATATCCTAAAAGTGGTACAATCGGTGAAAAGGTTGAAAAGCCCTGCTTTAGAAGACAGTCTACAGTCTAGCCTTTAAGTCCTAGCTTAAGCAGCCACCATTTTCACAAGGAATTGTCGGGGCCCTGAAAATGGTGACTGCTTCCAGGAGGCATGGGGAGCTGGCCCAAGTGCTGCAGGGTCCTGTCGGGGCAGGATGGGGGGGAAGAGAGGCAGGGGGGCACTGCAGCATCCCCATGCTCTGTTGTAAGGGCGAATGACCACAGGGCAAGTGCAGATATCTTAACTTTGAAACAAAGTTGCATGTAGTTTTGGGGTGTCAGTTGTAACTTTGAACCAGTGTTAAGTGGCTCGTTGTTTCTTGAGGACTACCTGTATTGATAAATGTAATGGCAGTTTTGCCCAAAATAAGCCATCATCTTCCATTTCTCCATAAATGTGAATATAGTCCCCACTTTTGGTATATATGACAGTTTATTAAAATTACACCCTAGGTAGAGTGATGGTGTTTATTTACTACTGAATTCATAAGCTGTCATCCTTTGGTTGCACACTTGACTTTGCAAAAATGCAATTGGACAGATGATCTGTTTCTAACTTTCTCTATTTCCTTTCTTAGGATCCAGGTGAATGACCTTATTGTTGAGGTGGACGGCACCAGTTTGGTTGGCGTGACTCAGAGTTTTGCAGCCTCAGTGCTGAGGAATACCAAGGGTAGAGTCCGGTATGGGAACAATGTGCAGCCTAGTTTTCTGATTGGACTAGAATGTGTAACCAGTTTATGTGTGTAAAAAAATACAGAAAAGCAGAAGTATGACCTTATTGAGAGTTTTACTGCAGCATAGGAAAAAGTTCTATAGGCAGTAATTTTTATTTCCTGTGAAACTATTGGAGTAAGAGGGCCACTGATTTCCTGCCAGCTATGGTTTTGCTTCTTCTGTTTATATGTCAAGCAGATATAGATGTAATATAGCAAGTTTATTACATCATGGGTCAGCCAAGGGGCTGTAGTCTTAATGGTTTTAAACAATACATTTGGTTCCCATTTGCTGTCATAGAAGCTTTATTTGCAAATCAGGAGCAGTGGAGATACATAGCAATTCACATAAAAACTGCATGAATCAGATAAGGTTAAAGAGTCCCTTTATTGAAGTGTTTTCTACTGATCAGACAAAAAAAGATGAAATATAATTAAATGCGTTTGTGGCAGGGTTTACATCTTTTACTCTGGCAGGACATAAAGACATTTAGCTGTTTCCTATCAGACAGAAATTCAGCTATTGGATGTGCAGTGATGGAAGCTCACTTACTGAAATAACTGACCTATCACCTTTTTTTAAGGCACAAGCATTTTTTATTGCAGTGTTTTGAAATAGAAACAAAAGTACTAATGCTGAAGATGCAGGCCAGAAGTTCAGTAGGTGTGATCTTTCCCCTTCATGGAAATCTAGTGCTGAATGTCTGCCTGTTATCCCCAACTGAAGATCAACATTGTATTGGTGACATCAAATCATATTACGGTATTATATTGCATATATAATATTACAGTATTACATATTACAGTAAATTCTCAATGGGGACTTGGATTTGATTGCATTACTTAGCTCCTCTCCTGGTTAAATGCATTTTTAAAATATAACTCTTGTTTATCAAGAGACCATAACAGAGATATGACAGCTTTTAAATTTCTCTATTCTCCTCTGCCCTCACTCCACCCCAACTGCCCCTTTCTCCTTCAAAACCTACAGTTTCATCCAGGCCAACTAGTAAGAAAACAAATGGGAAAAAGGAAGGGCACTGATAGTGCTGGATTTCAAAGCATAGGCAAAAGAGGAAAAATCATCTAACCCCACTAGATTAATTATGAAGTTTGCAGATTTATATTGCTTATGCCGAGAACCCCAAAAATTGTGATCAGAACTGGAAGGGATAATTAGGTGGACGTTTGTTTTGGGGAAAATGGTTTATGAAGTAGGCATTTTGTTTCCAATGAAAGGGACAAGAACCCTTAGCTGGCCATGTTGCCCTGTCAGGTTTTGCTCCATTTTATAGAAACTGAGGCACAGTACCTATTATCTCAGAATGTGCATCTTTGCATCATAAAAAAGTGTTCCATGTCAAGGCCATTTTCATTTTCTAAGAAATGAATCAAGGATTTTTTAATGGACTGGGGGTGGAGAGGCGATATCGAGCTCTGTGTTGGCTGCATTTTCTTGTTTCTATTTGTCATTTATCCATACAGCTGCCTCTGTGGCCTTTTAAAAATCTCACCAGAGGCACTTGGCTTGCTTTTTCCTGGCAGTGATGATAAAGATAACCTTTATTGTCATTTTTTACTGTGGGCACACTGGCACACATTAAAAGTGAAATTCTGTTGCCTGCTCTCAAAAGAAAGTATATATCTACCCATACACATACATAATACACATAGACACATGCTATATACATACATACATATTCAATAACACAGTCCTCGATCTCCGGGAGAAATATAAACCAGCTGTTTATTGTTTAAAAAGTTTAAAACAATAAAAACAACTATTTACAATATTAAAACAACTTAGCTTTCGCTGGTCCACTGCCAGCATCTTCAGAGTGAAGTTTCGGGGGTGGAGATTTCTTTTATAGACCTTGCTAGCCTAATTGCTTACTCATTGACCGTGTGATAGGGCCATCCATCCTGGCTGACCGTAATTGCCTTAATTGTCCCGCCTCCTCTTTTTTGCACTCCAGTTCTACAACCTTTCTCCCTCCCATCCTTGTCAATCTCCTCCTTCCTGGTGCTGTTGCCGTTGGTATGCTTTCTAGCCGCTCCCCCATGCTCGTTCTGGGCCGCACGTCCAGATCCTGTTATTGAACAGATATGCCCGGGATTCGCATTTTTGCAGTCATTAAAGACATACATACATATATATATTAATCACTGTCCATTTTAAATACGTAGCAGAAAGAGGAAGCTTGAGAGTTCACAAGGTTGATGCTATATGGAACAAAACTGTGACTGAATCTGGATGTTCTGCTTCGGATACCATGAAGCCTCCTCCCAGAAGATAACAAGGAAAACAGGTCATGAAGAGGATGTGTAGCGTCCCAGACAATCCTGCGGACCCTGCTCAAGCATCGCTTATATGCTATGTCCTGAATAGAAGGAAGTGAACTACCAATAATCTTTTCTGCTATCCTCACCACTCTTTCCATCGCCTTCCTGTCTGAAGCAGTAATGCTTCCAAACCAGAGTGTAATGCAATATGACACGATGCTCTTGATCGTCCCTCTATAGAAAGTGGTAAGGACAGGGGAAGGAAAATGTACTTTTCTCATGCAATGCAGAAAATGTAGGCGCTGCTCTGCCCGCTTCACCAGTGTCTTGCTGTTGAGCGACCAAGCTAGCCTACTCATTAGCTGCACACCCAGAAACTTGATGCTGTTAACTACCTCCAAAGGTGAATCATTAATACAGAGGTGTGTGGCTGTGCCTGCCTTTTCTGAAATCGACAATAGCAATAGCACTTAGACTTATATGCCGCTTCACAGTGCTTTACATCCCCCTCTAAGCAGTTTACAGAGTCAGCATATTGCCCCCAACAATCTGGGTCCTCATTTTACCAACCTCGGAAGGATGGAAGGCTGAGTCAACCTTGAGCCGGTGAGAATCGAACTGCCAAACTGCAGGCAGCCAGCAGGCAGCAGAAGTAGCCTGCAGTACTGCATTCTAACCACTGCGCCACCATGGCTCATTACACCACGACAATGATCTCTTGTTTTTCCAACGTTTAAAACAAGGCTTTTTTTATTACACCAGTTCACCAAACCCTCTATCTCCTTGCAGTAAGCACCCTCATTGTCATCCTGAATAAGGCCCACTACTGTTGTATCATCCGCATACTTCACAATATGGTTGGTGGAAAACCTTGCACAACAGTCATGGGTCAACAGGGTGAACAACAGCAGACTTAGGACACAACCCTGAGGAGAACCTGTTCTCAAGAAAATGGTGTTAGAAATATTAGTCCCAACTCGCACATACTGGGGCCTATCAATAAGAAAATCAAGAATCCAGTTGCACAAAGGAGTATTAAAGCCTAAAAGGCCCAGTTTGTCTATTAGATGCTGAGGAACAATTGTATTAAATGCTGAACTGAAGTCAACAAACAGCATTTGCACATGAGTATTTCTTTCCTCTAAGTGTGCCAAGCTCAGATGGAGAACAGAAGAAATAGCATCCTCTGTAGAGCTATTTGGATGGTAAGCAAACTGAAGTGAGTCAAATGCTGGAGGGAGGCTAGATACAATAATGTCCTTTATCAGCCTCTCAAAACATTTCATAATGATGGATGTAAGTACAACTGGACAGTAATCATTGAGACCCGTAATTGTAGACTTTTTTGGCACTGGCAAAATAATGGCCATCTTAAAACATGATAGGACCACTGCCTGCTGAAGTGAAAGATTGAAAATATCTGTAAGAACACAAGCCAACTCATCTGCACATTCCCTAAGAACACGCCCAGGGATATTATCTGGGCCTGCTACCTTCCAAATGTTAACTTTCAGCAATGTCCTCTGGACAGAAGTAATATCAAAGCTAAGCACTTGCTCATCAGGATGGGGCACAGCTTTCCTCACGGTGGTGCTATTTGATGCCTCGAATCTTCCAAAACATGTGTTCAGCTCATTTAAAAAGTCTGTGTTGCCCTTACAACACGATGGAGCCACCTTATAGTCTCTAATGGCCTGGATGCCGTGCCACATACATCTGGTTTTCGTCCAGTCCTGAAAAAAGTTCTGAACTTACAATTGGCTTGCTTTGCTCTTTTTATGGCACTTTTCAAATTAGCTCTGGCTTTTCAAATTAGCCAGCATATCACCGGATTTAAAAACCACATTCCATGCTTTCAACATCTTGCCAACCTCATATGTCATCTATGGTTTTTCATTAGCCCTCACAACAATGTTGTTAAGGACACAGACATCCTCAATGCACTTTTGAATATATGCAGACACAGTAGTGGTGGCATACTCCTCTACATTTATGTTAGTTATCTGTTGCCCCTTCTTTAAACATGCCCCAATCCGTGCACTCAAAGCAATCTTGTAATGCTTCTATAGCTCCCTCCACCCAAACCCTCACCTGCTTCACTGTTGGTTTCTCTCTGAGTAATGAAGGCTTATATGCTGGAATAAGCAGCACTGATAGATGGTCAGAAGAGCCCAGGTGAGGGCGGGGATAGCTTTGAATTCATTCTTGATGTTAGAATAATGTGTATTCCCCCCTCTGGTTGCAAAGTCCACATATTGATGGAAATGGGGGAGAGTAGCTTTCAAATCAACTTGATTAAAATCACCCACTACAATAAAAGCACCCTCCGAGTAAATAGTTTGTAAGTCACTGATGGTATGATATAGAACAGGGGTGTCAAACTCGCAACATCACGTGATGTGTCGCGACGTATCGTGACTTTTTTTCCATTGCCGGCAATGGGGTGGGCGTGGTTTCGGCATGACGCATCCAGCCCGCGGTCTGGCAGTTTAACACCCCTGATATAGAACATTCAGGGCCTCGTCTCTGTTTGCACAAGGAGGAATATACACAGCCGTGATAATGATAACAGAAAGTTCCCGAGGCAGATAGAAGTGTCTGCATTTGCCTAGGGAACTTTCTTGAATTAAGAATTCAGGGCATGGTGGCTTCCGGTTCCGGATCGCGACACCAGCAGTCGCACGGAGAGATCTCTCTCTCCCACCGGCTGGTTTCCCTCCGTCGGTAGACCCTTAATCGGGTCGAAAGTCGCCCCGTAGAGGCGACCACCGTTAGAGGAGGCTCCTGCTCGACTGGGGAAGAGCGGCGGCTCTCCCCAGTTCGAGCTTTCTCCTTAGGGCCGCCGGAGGAAAAGATCGTCCTACAAAATGGACGATCACTTCGTCGCACCAGCTGAAAGCCAGAAGAACATCTAAGCGTAAAGAACCCCCGTGGAGAATCCGGGTGAGACCTTTCCTACCCCCTTTTTTTTCCCCTAACTACTTTCCTGTTAAAAGCTTTCTTTGAATTATTTCCCTGTCGTGAGGAAGCAGCGTGTGAGCAATGGGGAAAAACAGCGTTGGAAAAAAAAATATATAAATAAAAACCAGTTAATTTTGATACTATTTAAATTTTGGAATACTGAGGGGACCTGAAAACATTTTATTTTTGACTATTATTGCTACAACTACGTATTCATTATTTTGAACCCTTTCTTCATCTTTTTTAATACGAAAAATAAAAAATCTATTATTTGGAAAGAAAAAAAGGATTTTTTGGTTTGCTGAGGACATCTTGTGTCGAAAAGTGGTACTGCAACTATATTTTTTTTTATGACTGGGAATGGCTATGACCCTGAAAGAGTCATAACTACAAGATAACGATGCAGCTGGCCTATTGAAAATTGAAGGTGAATGCTTGCTTGATTCTTATGAAGCAGAGCCTTTCTTAAAGATTAAAGATTAAAAAGCCTTATTATTATCGATATGGAACTTAATACACAACTGGACTATGAACTTATATTGGAAACAATTTTAGAAGCTGCAAAGGATGTGAGCTCTTACTTTCAATCCCTTTTCTCTACACTGAGAGAAACTGTGGAAACCACAAAACAAACTAATTTTATTCAACTTCCAACACAACCTATCGAGAAGTCTGATGACTATACAACAACTTCAACAGAGATGTCTGAAGCATCAATACCAACATCAACAGAGACTGACACTCAGACACAACTTATTGAAAATCGAGAAAAGGTGGATAAACAATTGGCAAATATAACATGGAATAAAACAGCTTTTACCATCCAAAGGCTATTAGAAGAAAGGAAAGAGAACTTTGACCAATTTGAAGCGTTAAAGAATATGGACCTTTTAATAGTGTGGTTTGATTATGTAGGAACCTCACTATGGAAACCACTATGGCATAGAAAGAAGCCTAGAGTTAGATTTAAAAATGTATTTTAAAGTTTTATTTAATGGGATTAAAAAGGCTTTGATTTCTGGACTGACTTAACAACTAATGGAATACGTGAAATTTTTAAGAGGATACCCTTTGTAATATTACTCTGTTTTAGATATGATATATATTGGAGAAGTAAACTTTATCTACTGGTTTAAAAAGATTTTTATAGATATAGAGGCATTGATAGAATATATATTTAAATTAGATAGAAATTTATTTGTTGGCCTGATATCTTTATTTTAAGAGAATTATTTGGAAATAAAAGGAGAATAAGAGGGATGGGTGATAAGAGAAAAAAATGGTATCAATGAAGAAGATATGGGAATGTTGTTGTAAGAACAATATACCAGATATAATTATGTAAAAAAAAAAAAAAAGGGCACCCGAAGTGTTAATAACATGTCTATTTAAGGCTAATTGAAATATAGTAATTGTAAGTTAGTAAAGCTTAAAAACAGGATTTGGATTTTTTAGAATTGAAATGTAACTGATATTTGATAGGACCGTTTGAAACTTATATAGAATTTATTAATTTGAATATGTAAAATTAAATGAGGGAATTAGAGAGGGAAGCTTAAAAGACTTGAGTTGACTTATATATCTGTGATTGTTTTTCTTTCTTTTGGATGTTTAATATACCCACCTCCATGGTGGTTCCTAAGCACCTTAATGTTATCCCTGCACCCCTATAAAATCTAATAAAATATATTTAAAAAAAAAAAAAAAAAGAATTCAGGGCATGGTGTTAGCCCAGCATCCTTGTAAATGTTGGTTTCTAAAGAATGAGATGCTTGAAAATTGACTGTCACCAAACAAATCTAGCACAAGCAGACACAGATGATGAGTGATCATAGAAGGCTCTTTCTACCAGAATGATATAGGGACTCAGACCTAGCGCTCCATTACTCCTAGATTTATGTGCTGCTCTGTTCCCAAGTGACAGGAACCTCAACTATGAGAATGGGTTGCTAGGCAACTAGTTTCCTCCATATTACATAGCACCCATTCTGCCTTTGTAGGCAAGACATTGTATTAACCAATAAAGTGTTTGATGACCAATTAAATTGTTGCACTGACACAATTTAGTGACAATTTCATCTTTTTTTTTTTTAATTACATTGTTCTACAGAATCACAAATCCCTGACTAGAAGTTAATTTGTGAAAGCAGAAAGGGTGGTTATGTTTCTATAAGACAGATAGTAATTTCCTGTAATCTGGAAACCCAATGCAACTATGCTGGGAACTTTATGGAGTTGTTCAGACCTTCATTCTTCATGTGTTCAGAGGCATTCAACTTTATTCTCCCAGTTCCTGAGCCTTGAAAATCAGCATTGTGGATAGCTGTGCTAGACTAAACTCAAATTAAGGCCAGGTTTGAAAACTCTGCTTTTTGCCTTTCTATTTCTTGGAGACCCAAGGCTTCCCTGGCTTTTGAGTAGCTCATTTTAATTACATTATTCAGCCTGCAAACATGGGTAGCACCTCGTGAAATCCTTAGCCCAAATTGATTTGATCCAGAATATCCATCTAAATGCAGAAGGTGACAGTAGGACTCCCATTTTTGTTGACATAACAGCCCTGGGGAAAAGGGATGGAAGCCTTTCTTTACCTTATGTTGGAATCTGCCTCCCCTGATGTTATTCCTATTGGTGAGAAAAGGGGCATCTCTATTTTCCTCCAAGATTAACAAACTTGGTAGTGGCTATTTAAAGAGGCATACTAGTAAAGAAGAAATGAATAGTTCCTCATCCAGGAATATGGTGCTAACCAAATTTAAAAAGTCTGGCAACTGGTTTTAAGAATGTAAGAAGAAATCTGATGTCATATGCCCGAACAACATGACAATTTATTTTGGTTCTCAGAATCCTCGGATGGGGTGTCCATTTAGTACTGCAATATGCAGTTGATTGGTAATAGGCAACTCCTGCTCAGGGTTTTTGTTTTGTTTGCGTTCACTAGGTACCTGAGATCACATCCCCAAATTTCAGCAGCAAACCATCAAACAGTGGCAGCATATTTCCCCTATTTTCAGCCAGAAGCAAAGGAACACTGATTTGATAAACCTCAGATAAACCTAACATATCTAGAACATTTTTAAAACAGCCTCCAGCACCTCCTTGAATGATTGGGCGGGGGGTGGGGGTGGGGGTGGGAGGCTTCAAGCCTGAACCCACTCTTTCCAGTTGTTAGAAGAATAATGGGGGTTTCCATGAGCTGGGGTGGTGCAAGAACAAATAAAAAGATGAAATCCAGACATACTGTGAGAAAAGGAGATCCATCTTTATTCCCAAGAACAAAGAGCTCTGCTCTTGAGGGTAGACTACAGAGAAAATGGGGTGCGGAGACTTGGTTTTATAGGGGGACTGGTCCCTTGGTGTGAATTCAGGGGTGTGGTTTGTCCTTCCTGTGCAGTTTGCAATGCTCCTGCTTTGAACCTGAAGTTTGTGAAATCTGGGTGGATTTATTATGAGGAAATCTGGCGTCTTCCTTACCCTGAGGGAAATCCTGTTCTTTGATGTCTTCAGTGGGATGCTAGTCTAAGTGTTAGGATTGTATGCTGATTGGCAGATCAGAAGGCTGCTAAAAGGAGGGGTGGGCAGATCAGAGGCCGTTTAACTTCCAACAATTCCTCCCTTTGTGCATGTCCAATTTATTGGATCTTGCACATCAATAAAAAGATTTCTAATAGTTGTGGATCGTCATAAGGGTGGCTTGCCTTTGATTTGTGGCAGTCTGTCCTTTGGGGTATGGGAGACATTCCCAGATCTGACATAGGCAGGTGGGTGTGCATTGAACAGGGGACCAGAAAAATATTGTTATTTTCAACCAAATTCCTTTATGAAAGATGTTTGCTTGGGAGAAACAGACCAATCTTTGTATTGGAACAGAAAGCAATGCCTTAGTATTGGCTATTGCTTAGCATGCCCCAAGCCACGCAATATTATTAAATATTAAAATCATTAAAAAATAGTGCACAGGGCAAGTTATCCCAACAAGTTCAACCCTCACGATCTACCCGCCCAGTCTTCCGTGAGTATTCCCTGGAGTTTTACTTGATGGGTTCACTAAGGTCTGGCTTGGCCATATATGTTGTAAATACATGACATATCAACAATAAATGCACATAATAGGTGAAAATGTAGCAATAATTCCAAGCATAAAATTCCATTTTTATCTTCATCCCCCCATTCCATTAAATTAATCTGTTGAAGAGTATAGCATCAGTCCCAGTATAAACAAATCAGTTATTCTGGGATGGGAATCTGGCAGCTGAAATACAGGTATGCCTTGTCAGCAGGAGGGAGAAAAGCAAGCTTTTTTTCTCTGGTGACAGCATAAATGCTGTGTAATTCTGAACAGCTTATGTTCTTCTGAGAGCTCCTCGTCAAGCAACTGCAGTCCTCCTCATCCTATTGAAGTCTATTGAATCAAAAGGACAAACATTAGCCATTATTGTAGGGGAGCCAGGGTCCTATTGCACCCATGCACCATACATCTACACCCAGTAGTCCTAAGCCTGTTGTTAAGTGCCCATCCACATTGATGTCACTGGGCATTTGTTAGGTCTGTTCCTGCAGCTCTCTCAATTGTGTCCACTAGCAGGAAAGCAAGCTCTTGTTTTCAAACCTTCTCTTGGAGGTCTCTGCTGCATAAACAAGGTGATGAGTGGCTTCCCCTCCTTCAATGGTCAGACAGGAGACAGATCAGCTGTTAAGAGACTTTTTAAGAAAAATTGATGAATCCACATTTCTATTTTTCCTGTGAAAGGCTCAGTGTCAATATCTAAGGAAATCTAAAGGGACTTCCTGATTTTGCAATGCAAAATAAACCTGAGGCAAAACTTGGATTGACCATTGCATTCCTACTGTACTTACTTCAGCTGCAAAGGATTTTCATGCTTTCACATTTCCTTACTAATTTCCTAGAATGAGATCTTGCAGAGCTGGGAGGTTACACGAGAATGTATCCCTTTAGTATATAGATTGCTTCCAGAGCTGAAGAAAAAATTATGTTCTTGTTTCAGATAGACCAGGGGTGTCAAACTCGCAACGTCACGTGACGTGTCGCGAAGTATTGCACCTTTTTTGCCATTGCCGGCAATGGGGTGGGCACAGTTTCGCCATGATGCATCCGGCCCACGGGCCGGCAGTTTGACACCCCTGAGATAGACTATACCTGTTCGTGGAGGCTCTACCAAATGCTCCGAACTTTACCTTGAAATCCAATAAACTGGTTCTCATGACCCATCTAGGCCTTTAAAGGTAAAACACACAGGTAAAAGTGACACATTTCACTGGCCAGCATTGAGCTGGAATGCAAATCACAGGTAGGAATAGGATAGCTGAGAAGACAAACGAATTCCTCCCCCTTTCCCAGCTCCACCAAGTCTGGCAGAGTAAAAAAAAATTAATACAAAACTCTTGCTTTCTGAGAGCTAAAGCAGCCCTCAAAGCATAAAACAGTATAACATTTTCCTGAAAAAATTAAAGTGGGATTTCTCCCCTGATGTTTCTTATGCTGTTGAGTCCATCTTGACTCCTAGGACTAGGATCAGTCCCAGTAGTTTTCTTGGCAACCCTTTCAGAAGTGGCTTGTCAGTGCCTCCTTTCTAGGGCTAAGAGTGTGTGACTGGCCCAAAGTCACCCAGCTGGCTTTCATAGCTAAGGTGAGCTCGGAGTCTCTGTCATTCTAGCCTGGTGCCTTAACCACTAACTGGCTCTTTTTTTTAAAAAAAACTTTGCTTTCCTTCCCTTGGCTCCAAGGAAAATGACAAACTTAGTACACACATTTAACAATAATTTGTCACCCCTTTCTGCAGCAACAAGGAGTTTCAAATGCACATGCTTTATTAGGTTTTGCATTAAGCAAAAGTATGTAAGACTTTGTGTTTTCTTTGACTAGAATGGTCTCCTGTGCATTATTAAAGACAAATCCAGACTACAATGCACTCAAATTTTGACATATAATATATGCTAGCTTCAGATATTCTGAATTACATTTTCTTAAATGTTATTATTATTGACCATATAAACTTCCACTTCCTTCCTCTCCTTTGATTTCTTCTAAAACATCGCATTTCTTTCTCAAACCCCCACCCTTTCTGCATACAATTACAAATCATTAACTTTTTATTTATTTATTTTTTTTACAAACAAAGCATATACTCTAAAAATCAAGCATAATATTCTCTCAAGCAGTTGTTCTCAACTGCTTCTCCTGGGTCTTTTCCGGGCAAAGAAGGGCTACCTCCCTCTTTCCCCCAACTCTTTTTTTTTTTTTACAACACTCAGTAGAGGCCACTTGTTAGCGACACACCCCCCCTTTTTTTTTTTTTGTTCCTGGGTTCATCCTTCTGTTGGTATCTAGCTCACAGCATTCCCCCACTTCCCCAACCCTTTTGAATCCTCACCTCAGTTCTCGGATAACCAGCAAGTGGAAATGAGCAAGCACACAATGGAGAATACGCATTAAAAGGAATGCTCCAGTCCCCCTGCTCCCAACTGCTTAGGACACAAAAGAGAGCCTTTGAGATCAAATTCATTAGGAACAACACCTTTCAGGGAAGGCATGGAGATGTACTAAAGAGAAAAGGAATGGATGACTTAGAGATGACTTAGAGAGTAACTGAAGTAGTTCTTTATTACTGAAAAGGGTCCATTCCTTTCACTGCGAACACCAAGTTTTCCCGCTCCTTTATAACTGGCTACTTTCTTTTTAGTGGGAAGGGGCTTCAAATGCCTATGCTCTATCCTTTAGCTGATTGGAGAACCATTCCGATTCTGTTATCAATTGCTATGCTTGGTGTTGTCCTTTCCCTTCTAATTTAGTTCAATAGTGTTGTCCAAGAAAACTGGTTCTACCGGGTGTGCAACGCCCAGTAAACCACAAATCAAGGTGAAGATTTGCAAAAGCGTTATTCTGCGCAGAAGAAAGGACACAGGGGATCATTCCCACTAGGCCTGTGCAAAGGCCACTCCTTCAATAGTACAGTTTTTATAGATACTTCTCCATAAGCCTACCTTAAGCCAACCCCTCTTAGGTCATCCCATGACCTTATCAAGGTTTGTTAATATTGCTTAGCTTGCATTTGCAATGTCTAGCAATCATCAGCACATTTGCCCTTAATTTCCAGTAACAGTGGCACATTATGCCATAATTAGTACATGATCCCCCAAGTTCCTCTTTTCTCAAACTATTGCCTTTGACATATCTGTAAATCTTATATTTATACTGTCCCAGGCATTTAACAACCTCCCCCTTGGGGATACCAGAGAAACTTCCAAAGTGAAGTTTCCCATTTTCCTACCTTTTGACACACGTGTCCCTGACTGTTTTGGGTGCAACTTGCTGCACCCAAGGATATCTCCTAGTGAGGTAAGCAGCCATCCATCTTTTTTTTTTCACTTTCTTTTAAAAATTGCCAACAGTGCTAGGCAATCTTTTGCCTGGGAGGACTCCATGAAGAGTAAAAGCCCCTCTTCTCTATTTCAACAACTTAGTTCAGGGACCAGGCTGGTAACATGCCCATACATGCACACAAACACTCACTCCCTGGGCACAAACACAGAATTTTGGAGGTACTTACCAAGCTTCTCCTTTCAAACAGCTATCTGGTTCAAAACACCCCTTTACTACCATTGACAAGCAGGCAGAGACTGGGAGCAGCCCTCAGGCAAAAAAGAGGAGTTTGATGCCGGCAGGGCAAAGACTTAATAACAGAATAACAGAGTTGGAAGGAACCTTGGAGGTCTTCTAGTCCAACCCCCTGCCCAAGCAGGAGACCCTATACCATTTCTGACAAGTGGCTGTCCAGTCTCTTCTTAAAAACCTCCAGTGCTGAAGCACCCACAATTTCTGAAGGCAAGCTGTTCCACTGGTTAATTGTTCTGTTAGGAATTTTCTCCTTAATTCCAGGTTGCTTCTCTCCTTGATTAGTTTCCATCCATTGTTTCTTGTCTTGCCTCCTGCTGCTTTGGAAAATAGGTGGACCCCCTCTTCTTTGTGGCAACCCCTTAGATATTGCAACACTGCTATCGGGTCACCCCTAGTCCTTCTTTTCATTAAACTCGACATACCCAATTTCAGCAACCGTTCTTTATATGTTTTAGCCTCCAGTCCCCTAATCATCTTTGTTGTTCTTTTCTGCACTCTGTCTAGAGTCTCAACATCTTTTTTACATTGTGGCAACCAAAGCTGGATGTAGTACTCCAAGTGTGGTCTTACCAAGGCGTTATAAAGTGGTATTAACACTTCACGTGATCTTGATTATATCCCTCTGTTAATGCAGCCTAGAACTGTGTTGGCTTTTTTGGCAGCTGCAGCACACTGCTGGCTCATCTTGTCCACTAGGACTCCAAGATCCCTCTCACAGTTATTGTTTTTGAGCCAGGTTTTCCCTAATCCAGTGGTGGTGAACCTATGGCACACGTGCCAGAGGCGGCACTCAGAGCCTTCTCTGTGGGCATGCGCGCCATGCCCCGGAGATGGCAACCATCCCTCTTCAACCAGCCGCCCGCTAACTCACTGAGGTCCCACGTGGCCGGATGCATCCCAGCACCCATGCGCTCGCTGGCCTCTGTGTGCGGGGGCCGATGGTGTCAGGCAGCAGCCGCCCTGGCCCCTGCCTCGCCTTGCCCTACGACAATGGCACCCCCACCCTGCCTCGCCTTGCCTCACCCCGCAGGACGAGCCTCCTGCCCACCACCCCACCTGCCAGAGACCCCCTGGATCTCCCCCAACCCTGCCCGGCCCCCACATGCGTCCCTCCCCATGAGCAACATCGAGGTGATCACGCGCACTTGGCCACACCCACCCAGTCTGCCATGACCACCACAGCCACGCCCACCAAGTGGGCCACGCCCACCTGGCACCCAGCGATAAATAAGTGGGTTTTGGGTTGCAGTTTGGGCACTCGGTCTCTAAAAGGTTCGCCATCACTGCCCTAATCTATACTTGTACCCAGTGCTTTTTTTGTAAAAAAAAAAAAAAAAAAAAGGTGCCGGAACTCACACATGTCATACAACCCGCCTTGCCTACCCTACAAGGTTCCATCCAAAAAAGGTGCCAGAACTCCGTTCTGGGCGTTCTATGACAAAAAAAGCCCTGCTTGTACCTACTACTATTGAGCCAGGTACCACCTATGCTATCCCTGTACATTTGGTTTTTCTTGCCTAAATGTAGAACCTCACTTTTTTCACCATTGAATTTCATTTTGTTAGATAGCGCCCAATGTTCGAGTTTGTCAAGATCCTTCTCTATCTCAAGCCTATCTTCTGGCGTGTTGGCTATTCCTGCCAGCTTCGTGTCGTCTGCAAATTTGATGAGTTCCCCATCTATCTCCTCATCTAAATCATTGATGAAGATAGTGAAGAGTACTGGGCCTAAAACAGAGCCTGCATACTTCCCTCCATGTTGATGCAGTTCCATTGAGGACTATGCGTTGAGTGTGGTTGGTCAGCCAGTTGTGAATCCATCTGGTGGTGATGCTGTCTAACCCACATTTTTCTATCTTATCAAGTAGTACGTTGTGGTCTACTTTATCAAATGCCTTACTGAAGTCCAAGTAAATTATATCCACAGCATTTCTCTGGTCCACTAATTTTTGTCACTTTGTCAAAGAATGCAATAATATTTGTCTGGCATAATCTGTTTTTGACAAACCCATATTGACTTTTAGTTATGACCTTGTTTGCCTCTAGGTGTTCGCAGATTTGTTGCTTGATTATCTTTTCCAGAATCTTCCCAGGTATTGAGGTCAGGCTGATAAGTCTGTAGTTTCCTGGATCCATTTTTTTTTCCTTTTTGAAGATGGGAACTACATCAGCTCTTTTCCAGTCCTCTGGTAGTTCCCCAGTGCTCCAGGATCTTTGAAAGATATGGTTCAGTGGTTCTGAGATCACGTCTGCCAATTCCTTCAGAACCTTGAGGTATAATCCATCTGGTCCTGGTGATTTCAACTTGTCTAGGGTGGACAGGTGCTGTCTTAATTTTTTTTGCCTATTTTAACTTGTATTCCTAATATGTTTTTATGGTACTGTTGTTGATAGGTTGAACTGTTTTTTTCCTTTTGTGTAAAGACAGATGCAAAAAACAAGTTTAGCAGTGCTTTCTCCCTGTTGCTCATCACCTTCTTGCTATTTTCTCCCATCAATGCACCAATTGTTTCCTTGACTTTTTTCTTGTTTTTTACATGTTGAAAGAAACTTTTTTTTCTCATTTTTGACTTTTGTTGCATGCCTTAGTTCATTTTGAGCCTTAGCTTTCCTGACTTCATCTTTGCAGGCTCAGGCTATTTGCTGATATTCTGCCTTAGTTATGTGCCCCTCTTTCCACTTTTTATACTTGCCCTTTTTGTCTTTCAATTTATCAGAGAGTTCTTTGTGCAGCCATGCTGGTTTCTTTTGAGATCTTTTTTTTTTCTTTATTGGAATTGTGCTAGTCTGGTCACAATTTCCCAAGCTTCTTGGGTTGTTTTCCCCTCGAGGATTCTCATCGATGGAAATCCTTCCCAAGCTCAATAGAATAGAATAGAATAGAATAGAATAGAATAGAATAGAATAGAATAGAATAGAATAGAATAGAATAGAATAGAATAGAATAGAATAGAATAGAATAGAATAGAATAGCATAGAATAGAATAGAATAGAATAGAATAGAATAGAATAGAATAGACAATGTCAACCTCTTACAAAGAAAACCTATATAAAATGTTTCATAGATGGCACTTGCCACCAGCAAGATTAGCAAAAATGTTTAACAATATGTCAGATAGATGTTGGAAATGTAAACACAAATCAGGTACATATTTTCATGTATGGTGGACATGTGTTAAAGCAAAGAGATATTGGACAAAATTACATACTTGGCTAGAAAAGATGTTGGGAAAACATGTAGATTTTAAACCTGAAGTTTTTTATTAGGTATAATGCCAGAAAAGATTGATAAACAAAGTATATACTTGATTTTACATGTGATAACAGCGGCAAGAATCATATTCGCACAATATTGGAAAAATGAAGAAATACCACCAGAGGAAGAAATAATTAAAAAAATACTAGATTGTGCGGAAATGGACAGACTTACTCTGAGGTTGAAAGAAAAAGAAGAAACAGAATACTATCAAACTTGGGACTTATTTTATCAATGGCTGGAGAAAAGAATAAGGGATTAGGAATTAAACCTGTATTAGTGAACGATAAACTCAGACAACACGTTTGTTGAACAAGTTGTCAACGCTGTTAATATGGGATATTATTGCATTGACAAGATATGCAGAACTGTTTGGTATTTTTGGAGTTAAATCAGATGACATACAAAGGGAGGAGATTTGTGAAGAAAAGCGGGAGACAGGGAAGGGAAGTGAATTTTTGGCCTCCAGCCTAATTGGAAGACGTAAATTATCACTGTAAGTAAGGGAGGAGTTTAGCAAGATAAGCTAGACGCAAGCCAGAGAAATCCAGATTCTGGCACCCGCTTTGTAATGTGCCAAAGTATTGTTGCAGAACTCCTGGGAAGAAATGCAAAATAAAGTATCTAAAAGGGAAAATAATGTCTCAGATTTCTTGGAATGCTTCTTCCTTCGGACCACAACATCATGCCAGAATCTAAAAACTTTTCAAACAACTGGAGGTGCATTACCCCACCTCTTTCTCCTAGCCTGGAGTGAGAATGACAGAATTCAGGAGCAGGCCAATCTATCATGAAACGGGAGTTTGTTGAATACAACCCGGCAGCGACTGATATCCCAGAGGAGGAAGTAACAGACAGCATGCTGTGGGAAAATGAATTTTGGCAGACGAATGAGAACCGGTGGACAGACAATGGGCAAACTGCCATTCGAGGCCTGGGTGAGTTACTGGAAATATATAAATGACAGATGGTGTAATAATGCCAAGGTGGTTTCAAGTCTGTGCTCCCCAGATGTGGAGCTTCTGACCATCAAATGCAGACCCTTCTATCTGCCCAGAGAATTCTCTGTTACCATTATCACAGCTGTGTATATCCCCCCTGATGCAAACAGAGAAGAGGCCCTGAAGGTTCTCCACCATACCATCAGTGACTTACAAACTACTCACCCAGAAGGTGCATTTATTGCTGTGGGAGACTTTAACCAAGTGGATTTGAAAGCTACCCTGCCACATTTCCATCAATATGTGGACTTTGCAACCAGAGGGGACAATACACTGGATCTTGCTTATTCCAACATCAAGAAGGCTTTCAAAGCTATCCCCCGCCCTCACCTGGGCTCCTCTGACCATCTCTCAGTGCTGCTTATTCCAGCATATAAACCTTTACTAGTCAGAGAGAAACCTACAGTAAAGCAGGTGAGGATTTGGACAGAGGGTGCTATAGAAGCATTACAAGACTGCTTTGAATGTACAGATTGGGGCATGTTTAAGGAAGCAGCTACTGATAACCAACATACAAATGTTGAGGAGTATGCCACCACGGTGTCTGCATATATCCAAAAGTGCATAGAAGATGTCTGTGTCCTGAAAAGCTTTGTTGTGAGAGCGAATGAAAAACCGTGGCTGACTTATGAGGTCCGCAAGATGCTGAAAGCACGGAATGTGGCTTTTAAATCTGGGGACATGCTGGCACTTAGAACAGCCAGAGCAAATCTGAAAAGTGCCGTAAAAGGTGCAAAGCAAGCCCATTGCCAGAAAATTCAGAACTTTTTTCAGGACCAAACAAACACCAGGCAAATGTGGCAAGGGATCAAGGCCATTACGGATTACAAGGTGGCTCCATCGAGATGTAAGGATGACACAGACTTCCTAAACAAACTGAATGCATTCTTTGGTAGATTTGAGGCATCAAATAGTACTCCTGCTAGGAAAGCTGTGCCCCATCCTGATGAGCAAGTGCCTAGCTTTGATGTCACCTCTGTCCGGAAAACACTGCAGACAGTTAACATTCGGAAAGCAGCAGGCCCAGATAACATCCCTGGACGTGTCCTCAGGGAATGCGCAGAGGAGCTGGCTTGTGTTCTCACTGATATTTTTAACCTCTCATTGCAGCAGGCCGTGGTCCCATCGTGTTTTAAGATGGCCATCATCTTGCCAGTGCCAAAAAAGTCCACAATCACAGGCCTCAATGATTACCGTCCGGTTGCACTGACATCCACCATCATGAAATGCTTTGAGAAGCTGATAAAAGACACTATTGTATCTAGCCTCCCGCCAGCATTTGACCCGCTTCAGTTTGCCTACCGACCAAATCGCTCTACGGAGGATGCTATTTCTTCCGTTCTCCATCTGAGCCTGAAGCACTTGGAGGAAAGAAATACTCATGTGCGTTTGCTGTTTGTCTACTTCAGTTCGGCGTTTAACACAATCATTCCCCAGCATCTAGTAGACAAACTGGGCCTTTTAGGCTTAAACACTCCTTTGTGCAACTGGATTCTGGATTTTCTTACCAACAGGCCCCAATATGTGCGAGTTGGAACAAATACCTCAAATACCATTTTCTTGAGCACAGGTTCTCCTCAGGGCTGCGTCTTAAGTCCGCTGCTGTTCACCCTGTTGACCCATGACTGCTGTGCTAGGTTTGCCACCAACCATATTGTGAAGTTCGCAGATGATACAACAGTAGTGGGGCTTATTCAGGATGACAAGGTGGAAGCTTACTGCAAGGAGGTTGAGGGGTTGGTGAACTGGTGTAAAGAAAACAGCCTAGTTTTAAATACAAGAAAAACCAAAGAGATCATTGTTGATTTCAGAAAAGGCAGGCACAGCCACACTTCTCTGTGCATTAATGATTCTCGTGTGGAGATGGTTACCAGCATCAAATTCCTGGGTGTGCAGCTAACGAGTAGGCTGACTTGGTCGCTAAACAGTGAGAAACTGGTGAAGCGGGCACAGCAGCGCCTGCATTTTCTGCGCCGCATGAGAAAAGCACATCTTCCTTCCCCTGTCCTGACCACTTTCTACAGGGGGACAATCGAGAGCATCCTGTCATACAGCATCACAGTCTGGTTTGGAGGCATCACTGATTCAGACAGGAAGGCAGTGCAGAGAGTGGTGAGGATGGCCGAAAAGATCATTGGCAGTTCCCTCCCTACCATCCAGGACATAGCACAGAAGCGTTGCTTGAGCAGGGCCCGCAAGATTTTCTGGGACACTACACATCCTCTCCACAACCTGTTTTCCCTGTTACCTTCTGGGAGGAGGCTTCGTGGTATCCGTAGCAGAACATCCAGATTCAGCCATAGTTTCATTCCATACAGCATTAACCTTGCGAACTCTCAAACTTCCTCCTTGCGTTATATATTCAAGATGGACAGTATTTAATATTTATTAGCTATGTATATGTAGGGATGTGGGTCTATATATATGTTGTACATAGTATGTTTAGGTGTGTGTCATGTATATGTTTCACTTTGAGAGCGGGCAACTAAATTTCATTTTTTTTATGTGTGCCACTGTGCCCACAATATAAAAAATGACAATAAAGGTTATTTATTTATTTATTTATTTATTTATCTCAAACCCCAGGGGAGAGAGGCAGAGACCCACCCCTGCAAAAAGAAGCCTACAGCCCCTCCAGTTCGTATCAGACAGCCTTTCAGACCCTGTCTTCCTCTATCAGGGACCCCAGCCCTGGAGAGAGAGGGAATCCATGTCTGAGGCCTCTGCAACAATGGGGAGTCTGGCATTTGAAGCAGGCAGGGAGCAGATGACTTTTGAGCTCACCACAGCTGATAGGGGCCTTGCAACAGCCTGAGAGGGAGCAAGAGCCAAAGTGGGGGCCCCAACAGCCTATAAATCCTCTGAACTTGCCAAAACTAATAGAGACCTTGCAACAGATTGGGGTGGTGCAGGGCCCAGGAGATCAGCAGCTAGAGGGAGGACGGCCACAACAAGGAGATTGGCCCCAGCCCCCGAACGTGCAACCCCTGGGCATAAACCAGCAACCAGGATGGGGCCAGCAGCAGCAACGGCTACAGTGGGGGGGGGGCAACAACATATAATTACTCCACCATTCAGAGCAACCTTCGATGGGGACCCAGAGAAACTGATTTTTTTCCTCAACCAAGTACGCTCTCACTTGAATCGCTGGGCTTATCTCTACCCAGACCCAGGGGCTATGGTCGATGTGATTGCGTCTGGCCTAGAGGGAGAAGCATCCGAATGGCTGAACAATTTATATAATGAGCAAGCCCCAGAATTGGAAGACCCCCACCTCTTCCTCATGGGTCTGAAAGAAAGATTTGAGGACCCATCCCTTGACTTAAAAGCAAGAGAACAAATCCACAAAATAAAACATGCCAGCAGGCCTGCCCTGGAGTACGTGCGAGAGTTTCGCAAGATAGCAGGTCGGATAGAGGGGTGGCCAGAGCAGTCCCTAATCCATCACTTCATTGAGGGATTAGATGATCACCTCTCCCAGGCCTGCATTATTCGAGTAGTACCTGACCGACTGCACGAGTGGTACCAGACAACAGTGAAGCTAGATGTTCAGCTCGCCCGCTATAAAAAGCCTTCCCCACCTGAATCTGAGCAGCAACCAGAGCAATCCGAACAACAATCACCCCCACGAGACCCTCCGGCTACCACGATGACTGAAAGAACCGGGCCACCTGCAAGAGCGTCAATAAAGTGTTTCCGGTGCGGAAAGAAGGGACATCAAGCAGCAAACTGTCCGGTCCTCTATCCCCAACTGCAGAGCAGTCCAGAAACAGCGACGAGAAGGAGACCTGCCCAGCGGCTAATGAGAGAAAAATCCAACCGGGCCACGCAAGCACCTGTTACCCGGATTACACCTCCCACACAAGAGAACGCCGGGACTCCAGGTGGACCCGCCCCTGCTCTACCCTCCTTTGACGGCGACGACGAAGGGGAGAACGACCCGATGGTGAGTCGACAAATCCCATCTTTTTCAGTAGCCGCCAAGTTTACAATCCCTAAGTCGGGGGCACAAATAGACTTAAACGTACTAATTGATTCTGGATGCACCCGATGCATTATTAGCCTACCCTTTGCCATGAAAATGGGCATACGGGCAAAACAACTCTCGAACCCTGTGAGGTTCGAGCAAGCTGACGGCTCCCTGATGGGAGGGACTTTAGTCACACAATTAACTGAGCCCTTACGCCTAGAAATAGGCGCACACTGGGAATTTATTCGGTTCCTGGTGGCCCCAAAAATGACTGAGACTGTGATTCTAGGCTTAGCCTGGTTGGACAAATGGAAGCCATTTATCTGGTGGGAGAAAGGAATGAGAACTGTGAGACTACCTATAGGGCCTGAGCCTCCCACTGATTCAACTGACGTTGCGGGACACTTTAGGCCACCTAATGAGCGAGCACTCATAGCTGCCTTACCGTCACCAGATGAATCACTCATCCCCAATGAATACCGGGACTTAGCAGAGGCATTTAGTCAAAATGAATGCGATGTCCTACACCCTCACAGACCCAATGACTGTTCTATCGAACTGGTGCCAGGAGCCAAACTTCCACGCCCAAGAATGTACGCCATGTCCCCCCTCGAGATGGAAGAGATGCAGCAATACGTGAATAAAAACTTAGCGAGGGGGTTCATTGAACGGGCCAAATCTACTGTGGGAGCCCCCATGTTATTTAAAGAAAAAAAAGATGGGTCTCTTCATCTCTGCATAGACTATAAGGGCCTCAATGCTGTGAGTGTGGAAAACAGATACCTCCTCCCCCTCCTAAAGGACTTATTAACTCATCTGGCTAAGGGGAGTGTCTTCACTAAATTAGACCTGAGAGAGGCGTACTACCGAGTGAGAATAAAAGAAGGAGATGAGTGGAAAACTGCCTTCAACTGCCCCATGGGGAGCTATCAATTCAAAGTCATGCCATTCGGACTACAGGGGGCCCCAGCCGTATTCATGCAGTTGATTAATGAGGTCCTACATGAACACTTGTACAAAGGGGTTCTCGTGTACCTTGACGATATCCTGATATACAGCACGAATATGACTGATCACATGAAGCTGGTGAGAGAAGTGTTAAAGAAACAATTGAATGCCAAGCTTTATGCCAAATTATCAAAATGTGAATTTCACCAGACCCGATTAGATTACCTCGGCTACAGAATCTCCAACGAAGGCATTGAGATGGATCCAGCCAAGGTGAAAACTATAATCAAATGGCAGCCCCCAAAAACCCGCAAACAAGTCCAGAGCTTTCTAGGTTTTGCCAACTTCTACCGTCAATTCATCCCCTCTTTTGCCCAAATTGCCCTACCCCTTACAGATTTACTCAAAACAGGGAAAAAAGGAGGGAAGCCGTGACCGGGCCAACCACTAGCATGGACTATGAGCTGTCAAACAGCTTTTGAGAATTTAAAAAGACTATTTGCTTCCGAACCAGTCCTAAAGCACCCCTGTCTAGGGGAGCCCTTCGTAATTCAAGCCGACGCCAGTGATGTGGCAGTTGGAGCTGTATTGCTTCAAAAGAACAAGAATGGAGTCCTGCAACCCTGCACCTACACCTCCAAAAAATTTACGGAAAGTGAACGGAGATGGGCAATATGGGGCTGTTAAACTGGCGACACTACCTGGAGGGGAGCAAGGTGCCATTCGAAGTATGGACAGATCACAAAAACCTAGAGGCACTGAAAACTCCTCGCAAATTGTCCCCAAAGCAAGTATGGTGGGCACAGTACTTAACTGCTTCAACTTTACTCTAAAGTACATACCAGGGGGAAAAAACTTCCTAGCTGATGCGCTATCGAGATTGCCCCAATACAAAAGCGAACGTGAAGAAGTCAACGAGGCGATTATCTCCAATCCACAACTTGTTGCACAAATCACGCCTCGCAGGGTCCCAAATCTGGATGACCCTGGAGCAAAGAAAATAAAACAAGAGCTCCTCACCGATCAATGGTTCAAAGATAACCAAACCTCCTTGACGTGCTGGGATGGTTTGGCTTACAAAGGGGGGAAACTGTATTTGCCCGAATCCCTCCGTCTCAATGCTCTCAAACACAGCCATGATGTAAAGCAGGCTGGACACTTTGGATATCTAAAAACACTACATCTCACCCACCGGCAATTTTGAAAAGAATACCGGGGAAAACCCCTGGATTACTGCAGCCGGTGGCAGACCCTTACCAACCCTGGGAAGAAATAGCTATGGACTTTATCATAGACCTACCTGAGAGTAGAGGAAATACTGTCATCTGGACTGTAATAGACCTGTTTTCTAAGCAGGCTCATTTCATCGCCTGCAAAGGACCCATCCGCTCAACGACTGACTAAATTGTTCCTGAAACATATCTACCGACTGCACGGTGCCCCTAAGCAAATAATCTCAGACAGGGGGGTGCAGTTCACAGCAAAGTTTTGGAGGAGTTTTCTTAAATTAATTGGATCATCTCAAGGCTTGTCATCTGCTTTTCATCTGGCCACCAACGGAGCTGCAGAAGCCGCTAACAAAATGGTGGAGCAATATCTCAGATGCTACGTGTTTTATCAACAGATGAACTGGACTGACCTCCTCCCTTTCGCAGAGGTGGCGTATAATAATTCTGTGCACAGAAGCACCGGCTACACACCTTTCAGAGTAGCCACAGGCAAAGGGTTCAGTCCAATTCCTGAATATCCCCAAGTGCCAACCGCTTCCCAGACACTTGACCAATGGGTGAGGGGATGGGAGGAAGTTTGGAGAAAAACAAAAACTGCTTTAAAAAAGACTTTTGAAACCTACAAAAAGCAAGCTGACAAAAAGAGGGCTCCCCAAAGAACGTTCCAAGTTGGGGAAAAGGTTTATTTGTCAACCAAATACTTACGCCTCAAATTACCCAGCAAGAAGTTAGGACCAAAATTCTTAGGGCCTTTTTCTATCGTAAAGGTCATCAATCCAGTCACTGTAAAACTGAAACTCCCTAGACGTTTGGGTAAAATTCACCCTGTCTTCCACAGTAGCTTGTTAAAACCTTATCGGGGCTCCACTTTAAAACCTCCCCCGAAGAAAGCACCTGGGCCCCTCGTAGTTGCGGGGCAGACCCATTATGAAGTGAAACATATTCTTGATTCTAGAATTTGTAAAGGGAAATTGCAGTATCTAGTACAATGGAAGGGATACCCGATGTCTGAAGCCACTTGGGTGAAATCCAGTGAGGTGAAAGCTGACAGGCTCATCAAAAGGTTTCATACGAAATACCCCAACAAACCGAAGACTAGTCATTAATATATGCTTTTGTTTACATTACAGGATCTGTCCTTTTTGTAAGGGGGGGGGCGGATGTCAACGCTGTTAATATGGGATATTATTGCATTGACAAGATATGCAGAACTGTTTGGTATTTTTGGAGTTAAATCAGATGACATACAAAGGGAGGAGATTTGTGAAGAAAAGCGGGAGATTGGGAAGGGAAGTGAATCTTTGGCCTCCAGCCTAATTGGAAGACGTAAATTATCACTGTAAGTAAGGGAGGAGTTTAGCAAGATAAGCTAGACGCAAGCCAGAGAAATCCAGATTCTGGCACCCGCTTTGTAATGTGCCGAAGTATTGTTGCAGAACTCCTGGGAAGAAATGCAAAATAAAGTATCTAAAAGGGAAAATAATGTCTCAGTTTTCTTGGAATGCTTCTTCCTTCGGACCACAACACAAGTACTATTGAATTGTATGAAAAAAACCAATAAAAACTTTTTTTAAAAAAAGAATAGAATAGAATAGAATAGAAGTAATCCCCGAATTACGAGTGTTCACTTAACACTTGTTCAAAGTTACGTGACGAGCGCCCCCTAGTGCTCATGAGCAAGTCCCGAAGTTACGAATATTGCAGCACCATGGCAGTCATTCGCCCTTACGAGCGACCGCAGTGGCCCTGCAACTTTCACCCTGGTTATTCCCTCCCTCTCCACCCCCGCCCCGGGTCTCCCTAGGCACCAGGCCTTCAATACTCACTCTGCAAAGATCAAGATCCTTCGCTTTCTTGGCTGCTCCAGGCCTTCGGTGCATTCGCAGAGAATTGAGGCCTAAAGTAACTCAAGATCACGCGAGATCAGTGGGGCGAGATCTCACGTTACTGATCTCGCGTGATCTCATGGTACTTTAGGCCAGTGGTTCTTAACCTGGGCGATATTGCCCCCCAGGGGGCGATTTCATTTTTCAGGGGGGCGATGGAACGAAAAGGGGCGATGTGGGGGCGAAGGAACGAAAAGGGGGCGATATGGGGGCGATGGAGCGAGAAGTTTTGGGGACACTTTTGAGCCTTCCTCTGCGGCTCTGAGCCTCCTCCGCCATTTGCAGAGAGAGACAGAGACAGAGAGAGGCACTTGCACTTCCCTTCTCTCTCTCTCTCTCTCTCTCTCTCTCTCTCATGCGGACTTGCCCCCTCGCAGGGCTCCTGATTGGCCCTGCGCCCAGGTGCCCCACCCCCTGGGAGTAGCGTGGCCAGGAAGTCCCTTTCCCTGGCTGGCCCCGTCTGAGGTGCACATGGCCAGCCCTCCCGCAAGCCGCGGTCCAGAGGGAGAGCAGCCCCTGTGATGCCCAGCCGGTGAGACTGTTGGCCAAGCAGCAGTAGAGCCAGAGACGGTGGCGGGCGGGAGGGAGGGGGCTCCGAGTCCATGGAGCACTGCTGCGAAGCATCCACGGGGCAGGTGGTGCGCCCCCCCGGCTTCCCTGTACCAGGCGGAGGGGCTGGCAGCTGCCGGTCAGGCAGAGCAGCCGCAGCATCGCGGCCAGGGCCAGCGAGCTGCAGCTACATCTCATGGGCGGAGGGCGAGCCCGGGCGGCGTGGAGTCCCGGCTGGGGCAGAGGCGGCGGCTTCCTCGCCCTCCTCCTCCTCCTCCCCTTCTTCCTCCTGCTATCCCCTGGGTGGCAGTCCCAGCTGGGGCGGCAGGGGCATCGCTCCCTGGGCTGTCCCCGGGCAGCTCCCTGGGCAGCCAAACCGGCCACACTGTCAAGCCCCCGTGGGCTTGACATTCACGGGAAGGGGGGGAAGCATGCTCCAGGCGGCGGCCGCCGCCGCACAGCCCGTCGCACAGCCAGACGCCGGTGGGTCACGGATCGTCGGGAGCGCCATGCAGTATGGAGCGGCCCCAGCTCCTCCAGCACGACAGACCTACCGGTGGCACGGGAGGCTCCAGCGTCGGTCCTGGCGGGAGGCGGATCATTGCCCCAGTTCCGACCGAGGATGCCGGCGGCGTGGAAGAAGGTTTGGCGATGCAGCAAACGGGGGGGGGCGTTCTGCGGATGCCCCGCGGCCCACGACTTGAGCCCGGGGATGCTGGCGGCACGTGGGATGGCCTGCCAACATGACCGTGAGCTGGGATGTCCCCGCAGACCCGGCGGGCAGCAGAGCTGGGTGCCTCCAGTGGCGACGGGGTCTGGTGAGGCCACCGCAGGCCAGGGGCGGGCCCGCAGTCCGGAGCGAGAGATGCAGCTAGGGAGAAACAGCTGTACTGGATGGCGGTGGAAGGGAGGCTGGGTCCCGGATGGCTACTTTTCACGGCCAAATGCTGGATGCTGGGCAGCTGACTGGGGTGGAACAGCGGAGTGGGGGGAGGCTGCCCAGGGAGCGATGCCCCAGCCGGGACTGCCAACCAGACCGGCTCAGGGAGACGCGCTTTACATAGCCTCCCCCCACCCCGCTGTTCTGCCCCAGTCAATTGCCCAGCATCCGGTGTTTGGCCGTGAAAAGCAGCCATCCGGAACCCAGCCTCCCTTCCGCCGCCATCCAGCACAGGCGTTTCTCCCTAGCCGCGTCTCTCGCTCCAGTCCCGGCTGGGGCGGCGGCCGGCAGGGGCATCGCTCCCTGGGCCGTCTCCGGGCCACTCCCTGGGCAGCCGAGCTGGCCACGCGTCTCCCCGGTCCGGTCCGTGGTGCCCCGGGCGCCTTTCAGCGCCTTCTGCTGCCTCCTGCCCCCCCTCCCTGCCCCTTCGGCGCCGTCTGCCTTTCGTTCTCTCTCTCTCTCTCTCTCTCTCCTCACCTGGAGAGAGAGAGGGGGGAGGGAGGGAGAGGAAAGAGAGAAAGGGAGAGAGGAAAGAGAAAAAGAGAGAGAGAGAGAGGAAAGAGAGGAGAGAAAGAGGAAGCGCAAGTGCCTCTCTCTCTCTCTCTCTTTCTCACACACACACACACACACACACACACACACACACTGAGTGGGGGAAGAATTATTTGCATCGATATGTCCTGATGACAATTTTAAAGGAAACAAAAAAAAGTGTTTGCATAAATTGAAGAATTATTTCCTATGTTGTGATTGAGAGGTTATGTTGGGGGAGGTGGCCGATGACAACTTCCTCATTGGCTCAAGGGGGCGATTCGTTCAAAAAGGTTAAGAACCACTGCTTTAGGCCTCTGTTATCTGCAACAGAGAACGGAACTGAAGCTGGGGGACGCTTCCCCGTGCCTCCGGAGGCTGGATCGGGACTCCGGAGGCCTTTTCCAGGCCGCTGCGGCCCGGGTTTAAGGCCAGGGATCACTTCTGCGCATCCCGTGTGGCCTGATCCGGGCTCCGGAGGCCTTTTCCAGGGTGCTGCGGCCCTGATTTGAGGCTGGAGAACGCTTCCGTGCACCCTGCGCGGCCTGATCTAGCCTCTGGAGGCCTTTTCCAGGGCGCTGCGGCCCTGATTTGAGGCTGGGGAACGTTTCCGCGCATCCCGTGCGGCCCGATCAGGCCTGGAAAAGGCCTCCGGAGCCTGGATCGGAAGCGTTCCCTGGCCTCAAATCCATGAGGCAGCAGGAACCGCGGCAGAGAGGAGACGGATTTTTCCCAGGTGAGTCTGGCATGGCAGGAAGGGAGGGGGAAGCATGCGGTATCTTAGTGGGTCGGGGAGGCCTTGGGGGCCTGTTCCAGCACTAGGCCCTCCATGGCCTTCCCCACCCTGAGATACCTCATGTTCGTGTAACGAGCCGCGTGCGTTTTAATGAGCAAGGGAGCAATCTCATACCTCGAACGAGGTTCACTCTACGAGTTTTTGAGTTACGAGTGGAATAGGCAGGCTCCATCGCACTCGTAACTCGAGGACTACCTGTAGAATAGAGCTGGAAGGGACCTTGGAGGTCTTCTAGTCCAGCCCCCCGCTCAAGCAGGAGAACTATCCTATACCATCTCAGACAAGTGATTGTCCAGTCTCTTCTTAAAAACCTCCAGTGATGGAGCACCCACAATTTCTTTATATATATATATTTTATTGGATTTTTATAGGGGTGGGAAGGTTACATCAAGGTGCTTAGGAAACAACGTGGAGATGGGTACATCAAACATCCAAAAGAAAAATCATAAATATATAGCTCAAATTAATTCATTATAAGTTCCCTCTCTATTTCCCTCATATAATATTACATATTCAAATTGATACATTTCTAAATAGAATTCAAGCAATCCTATCAAACATCAATCACGTTTCAGTTATAAAGATCCAAGTCCTGTATTTAGGCTTTACTAATTTACAGTTACCATATTCCAATTAGCCTTAAATAAACATATTATTAACACTTCGGGTATCCCTCATTTCCCTTTTCCCTAACATAATAATTATATCTGAAATGAATATATTATTCCCACAATAACATTCTTATGTTTTATTCATTAATACCATTTCTTCTCTTGTCACCAATCCCTCTTATTCTCCTTCTATTACAAAGTAATTATCTTATTTGAAATAAAAATATCAGTCCAAAAGATACATTTCTATCTATTTTAAATATATATATTCTATCAATCAATCTATATCTATAAAAAGTCTTTTTAACCCAGTAGGTAAAATTTACCCCTCCAAATAATTATCATATCTGAAACAAAATATTATTACAAAGGATATCCGCTTACAGAATTCACGTACTCCGTTAGTTATTGAATCAGTCAGAATCTCTAAAGCCTTTTTAACCCATTGAATGAAATTTTAAAAGACATTTTTAAATCTAACTCTAGGTTTCTTTCTGTGCCACACCGGTTTCCATAATAAAGTTCCTGCGTCATCAAACCACAATATTTGCAAAAAGGTATTTCTCAGCACTTCAGATTGGTTCTCTTCCCTTTCTTCTAGTGGCCTTTGAATGGTGTAGGCAGTTTTATTCCATGTTGTAATTACTAATTGATTATCCACGTTATCACAATTTTCAATAACTTGTATCTGGGTGTCAGTCTCTATTGGTTTTTTGACAACTCAGGCATCTCAGTTAAGGTTATTCTTTGATCATCAAGCTTCTCCATAAATTGTATATGGGGTTGTGTAAAGTTGATTTGTTCAACAGTTTCCACAATTTCTCCCGGTATAAGTTCATAGTTGAGTTGTAAGTATGGTTTCTCTTTAGGTTGTATATACTGCTCACAGGCCTCTTTGGAGCCACTCTGCTCCCTCTCCACTGTTCTTCGGCCTATAACTTGATCCGTCAAAATTTGAGAGTAAGATTTCGTGTACTCCGTAGCTTCCAAGATTTTTTCCAGTATAAGTTCATAATCAAGCTGTGGGTAAAATTGCTCCATCTCAGTGGTGAAAAGATCTTTTAATCTTTTAGTGAAGGCTATATTTAGTAAAAGTCAACAAATATTCACCTCCAATTCCTAGTAGACAAAATCACCACCCGGCTGTTTCAAGTTATCTTTACCCTTATCATCCTTTGAAGGTCAGAGCCATCCTCCAGCAAAAAGATATACAGTTGCAGTAACACTTTTCGTCACAAGATGACCTCAGTAGGCTATAAGGTCTTTCTTTCCACGTTAATAATTTTTTTGTTTTTCACATTAAAAAAATAAAAAAGAAAAGCCTCTCCAGGATAGTAAATAGCGTAGTTATAATTGTAATGATCAAAAGTAGAAACATTTTCAGGATCCCTCAGTATTCCAAGAGTTGAATAGTCAATAAAAAATTAGCTGTTTTATTTTTTTCAGTTCCCAAAGCTGTTTTTCCCACAGTGCCAAAACGCTGCTCTCTCACAGCAGGGAAGTAATTCAAATTCAAAAGCTTTTTACAGGAGAGTAATTAGGGAAAGAGGGGGAAGGAAAGGTCTCACCCGGATTCTCCACGGGGGTTCTTTGTGCTTAGCTGTTCTTCTGGCTTTCGGCTGGCGCAGCAAAGTGATCGTCCATTTTACTGGGCGATCTTTTCTCTGACGGCCCTAAGGAGCTGGCTCGGACCGAGGAAGGAGCTGCCGCCCTTCTGTCGAGGGCCTCCTCAACGGTGGTCGCCCCTCCAGGGCGACCTTCGACCCGATTAAGGGTCTACCGGCGGAGGGAAAAACAGCCAGTGGAGAGACGAGGCTCTCCTTGCGACTGCGTCTGCTGGGATCCAAAACCGGAAGCCTAGCACCCACAATTTCTGAAGGCAAGCTGTTCCACTGGTTAATTGTCCTCACTGTTAGGAACTTTCTCCTTTATTCCAGGTTGCTTCTCTCTTTGATCAGTTTCCAACCATTGTTTCTTGTCCTGCCCTCTGGTGCTTTGGAGAATAACTTGACCCCCTCTTCTTTGTGGCAGCCTCTCAAATACTGGAATACTGCTATCATGTCACCCCTATTTCTTCTTTTCTTTAGACTAGCCAAACCCAAGTCCTGCAGCTGTTCTTCATATGTTTTAGTCTCCAGGCCTTGGATCATCTTAGTTGCTCTTCTGTGAACTTTTTTCAAACTCTCAACATCTTTTTTGGAGTATGGTGACCAAAATTGGTTGCAGTATTCCAGGTGTGGTCTTACTCGGGTTTTATAAAGTGGTACTAATACTTCATGTGATCTTGATTCTATGCCTCTGTTTATACAACCCAAGATTGTGTTAGCTTTTTTGGCTGCTGCTGCACACTGCTGGCTCATAGTGAAGTGATCATCCACTAGGACTCCAAGGTCCCTCTCACAGTTACTGTTTTTTTTTTTTTATATAACAAGTTTTATTGAATTGTTTTGTTTTACAACCAAGTGCTTAGGACTCATCGTGGAGATAGGGCACTCCATAGAACAAAGTAAAAAATATAATCATACATGAACAATTTAAATTACTTCTTTAAAGTTTCCCTCTCTATTTTATCAATCAAGAAAAAAAAACCTATCAATAATATTTCCACCCGTTTTCAGGCTTAACTAACTTCAATTAACATATTCCAATTTGGCCTTACATAAACATATAGTATACAATTCGGGTATCCATATAATATAGATTGTTTCTAACATATACATATTACTCCAATTATTCACTTTATACTTCTCAATTAAATTCTATCTCCTATTCTATTTCACATACATATTTTATAAATGAACATGACTTTAAGTATTTTAAAACCATTTTACATTTTAGCCTAAATTATTTCTAATTATTTCTAAAATAGACATATAATGTAACTATTATATATATATATATATATATATATATATATATATATATATATATATATATATATATATATATATATATATATTTCTCAACTATATTCTATTTCCTGTACTGTATCAAATATTTTTATAAATCAATCCAACATTCAATCATTGTAAGTAAAAATATCAGTAATATTTCACCAATCTCAATCCAACTCCTTTAATTTTAACTTTTCCAATTTTCCGTAATTGCCATTCCAGACCATAATCAAATCAATAATTTACATCAATATTAACTCAGAGCAAAATCTTAGACCTTAGAAATCTCAAAAATATTAGCTCAGTCAAAGTCTCTAAAAGCCATTTTATCCATCAGATAAAGTTTTAACTCTCATTTTTAAACCTAATTCTAGCTTTCTTTTTATGCCAAGCAGGTTTCCACAATAGGGCCTTTAGCTCCTCCCATCTTAGTATTTGGCTATACACATTTTCCCACAATTGCGTCCGATCGTAGTCTTCTTCTCTTTTTTCCAGTATTGTCTGCACTATGTAATCAGTCTTAATCAGTATGGTGATTATTCGTTGTTTGTTCATATTGTCAGCATTTTTAATGTCTCGTATTTGAAAGTCCATTTCTGTTGCTTTTAAGATTATAGATGTTTTAGTTGAATTCTGCCTTTGGTCATCAACAATCTCCATCATTTGTATATAAGGTGTAGCATCTTCCTCTTCAGTAGGTTGTAAATATAAATCCTCCATCTCATTAAGTTGTAAATCTAGTTGTGTGTCATGATCAGTCAAAATTTGAGATTCAATTTTTAACTCTGGAACATCCTCTTTCCTGAGCGTTCTAAAATGTTCTCTTAATCCCTCTTTCATTTCCAAAATTTTTTCTAGTATAAGTCCATAGTTAAGCTGTAAGTGGGATTCCATTCTTCGTTTTTCTTTTTTTTTAGTGAAAGTTCAGCTTAAAAGATAGATTGCAATATTATAAAATATAAAATCCAAACAGAAATAGGAAAACAACAACAACAAAAAACAAATAATCAAACCCAGCACAAAGATAAAGACAACAAAAGTCCCAGTCAGTATTGTGAATATCTAATTTATAATCCAAAGTGATAATAGAAGAGGATGTCTTAAAAGTCAATTATTATAATGTAATCCTAAAGCGAGAGAAAGTCCATTTTTCTGGTATGTATATTTTATATTATAAAGTCAAACGAACTAGAAGTAGAAAATTGAGCAAGTTCCAAAAGATATACCAATGTCTGGGCGTCACGCCAAGTTCAGGGAATAAAAGTTCAGCTGCAAATGGTTACATTGTTACAATAGAGCTGTCTGGGCTTCACGCCAAGTTCAGAGTTACATTGTAACCATACAATCCACATGAATCCGCCCAGAAAGCCGAAGAGTTTTTTTTTCTTTTTAAAGTAGATAAAAATGTTCAGAAGGGGGGGGAGGAAGAAAAACACTCCACCCCCCTCCCTAAAGATTTCCACTTAAGTTGAAAACAAACAAGCAGAGAGAGAATCACAGTAAGGATTTTTTCTTCTTTTTTTTTCAGGATCCCCCGAATTCCAACAGCTCAAATAAACAATAAAAATTAGTTATTTTTTTTCCAAAGCTCGTTTCCCCGAGTATTCAAATGCTGATTTTTCAAGGGAGGGAAATAGTTTCTAAAAGCTTTTCACAGGGAAGTAAATAAGATATCAAGAGGGAAGGAAAGGTCTCACCCGGATCTTCCACGGTGGTTCTTTTTGCTTAGATGTTGCTGTGACTTTCGGCTGGAGCAGCTAAGTGATCGGCCATGTTACTGGCCGATCTTTTCCCCGTCGGTCCAAAGGTGATTTCTCGGATCACAGAAGGAGCTGCCGCTCCCTCCGCGATCAGACGAGTGTCCTCCTCCACGGTGGTCGCCTCTCCGGGGCGACTTTCGACCCTGTCCAGGGTCTACCGGCGGGGGGAAACCGGTCAGCAAAGAGAACATACTCTTTGCACGACCGCAGGCGCTGCGACCGGAACCGGAAGTCTCACAGTTACTGTTTTTGAGCCAGGTCTCACCTAATCTGTACTTATATCTTTGATTTTTCCTGCCTAAATATAAAACTTTGCTTTTCTCCACATTAAAACTCATTTTGTTGGATAGGGGCCATTGTTCAAGTTTGTCAAGATCTTTTTGGATCCTGAGTTTGTCTTCTGGGGTGTTGGCTATTCCTGCCAGTTTGGTGTCATCTGCAAATTTGATGAGTTCCCCTTCTATTCCCTCATCTAAGTCATTAATGAAGATATTGAAGATTACTGGGCCTAAGACGGAGCCTTGTGGTACCTCACTGCTTCTATCCATGTGGATGTAGTACTATTGAGGACCACTTGTTGAGTACGGTTTGTCACTCAGCTACAAATCCATCTGGTGGTGATGTTGTCTATTCCACCTTTTTCTAGCTTACCAAGAAGTAGGTTGTGGTCTACTTTGTTAAATGCCTTACTGAAATATAAGTATGCTATGTCCACAGCGTTTCGCTGGTCTACTAATTTGGCTACTTTATCAAAGAATGAAATAAGATTGGTTTGGCATGATCTGTTTTTAACAAACCCGTGCTGGCTACCAGTTATAACTTTGTTTGCTTCTACTTGTTCACAGATCTGTTTTTTTATTATCTTTTCCAGGATCTTCCCAGGTATTGATGTTAGACTGATTGGTCTGTAGTTTCCTGGGTCTGTTTTTTTCCCTTTCTTGGAGATGGGAACCACATCAGCCCTTTTGCAATCCTCAGGTACTTCCCCGGTGCTCCAGGATTTTTGGAAGATATGGTGCAATGGTTCTGAGATAACATCTGCCAGCTCCTTCAGAACTCTGGGATGTAATCTGTGAGGTCCCGGTGATTTATATTTGTCAAGGTCAGATAGGTGTTCTCTTACCATTCAGATATTGATGGTAGCAATATATGCACCAAATAACAAACAAGAAGAATTTTATCAAAAATTACACAGGAAAATATTGGAAATGGAATATCAAAATATTTGCTTGATAGGAGATTTTAACGCAATTGTAGACAGGAAACTGGACTATAGAAGCAGTAAAATTGGAAAAAAGGGAAGAAAGATACTCCCTAAGGCGTTCTTTAGAATGACAGAAGAAATCTGTATACAGGATACTTGGAGAGAAAGAAACCCCAAAAAGACCCAGTACACATTTTATTTGAATAGACATAAATCTTGTTCCAGAATTGATATGATATGGATGTCCCTTGAACTAAGAACTAATAAACATGAGATTGAGGTAGAACCTAATGTCTGGGCGGACCACAATCCGATAAAGCTGACTTGGAGAGAGGTAAAGAAGAAACCAAGATGGTTTGTAGAATTAGCAATAAAGAAATTGATTTTTAAAAAAAAGAAAATAAAAAAGAAGAGACATCAATACAGAATGTATGGGATACAGCCAAAGCATATTTTAGAGGGTTAGCTATAACATATATGGCTAAAAAGAACAAAGAAAAAAAATAACAATTTACAATATTAAGGGAAGAATTTAAGAAACTGCAGTTAGAATTGATAATAATAATAATAATAATAATAATAATAATAATAATAATAATAATAATAATAATAAAAATAAAAATAATAAAAATAAATACTTTTTAAAAAAGAACTCTGGGATGTAATCTGTCAGGTCCTGGTGATTTATATTCGTCAAGGTCGGATAGGTGTTCTGTTACCATTTTCTTATTTTAATTTTTGTTTCTAGTTTGTCTTTCGCAGTACTTTTTTGGTATGCTGTGCTATAATTTCTAAGTTTATTGAAATCAGCTCTCTTAAAGCCCAAGACTCTAGTTTGACTTTGTTCTATCGCTTTTGCTTGCATAATGTTGAATTCCAATATTGCATGATCACTCCCCCCCAAGGTCCCTGTAACTTCAACACCTTCTGTAATTTCATCTCTGTTAGTGAGAATTAAATCCAATGTGGCTGACCCCCTAGTTCCCTTCTCTACTTTTTGGGAGACAAAGTTGTCTGCTAGGTTTGTCGGGAACCTGTTTGATCTTCCACTTGGTGCAGAGTTTTTCTCCCAGTTGATGTCAGGGTAGTTAAAGTCCCCCATTACTATTGTGATGTGCTTCCTTACATACCTTAGTTAACTGACTAGCAAAAAGTTCATCTATTTCCTGTGTTTGGTTGGGTGGCCTATAGTATACACCTATGGCAATGTCATTCCCCCCCCCCTTTTATGATGACCCAAATGCATTCAACATGGTTTTCATCATGGTTCTGCTCTATTTCTGTAGAGATGTAGTTATTTCTTATAATAGTGCAACTCCACCTTTTTTATTTGGTCTGTTTCTTTTAAATAATTTAAATCTCTCTAGGTTATATTCCATTCGTGGGTTTCATCCCACCATGTTTCTGTAATGGCAACACTATCATATTTGCCCTCATTTATTTGAAATTCTAATTCACCCTGTTTATTCCTTATACTTTGTGCATTGGTGTGTAGACATTTGAGTCCTCTTTTACTGACTCTGTGTTTACTTTCTACATAACTTGTTTTGTGTCTGAGTTCCCCTACTTCCTTACCACCTGTCTGATTAGTGCACATGGTATATGGCACACACTATCAGAAGCTTGATTTTCCTTGACAGCAATCTTGATATTCTTACCCACACAAACATCTATGTTAGAAGTACTGATAACCCTTTAGTCTTGGTTTCACTTTTGACCATGCCGATACTTTGTAACCAATAAATATGTTCTTAGAGGAAAACTCAAGCCTTGGAGTTCTGCTTTAATTGGTCTCATCTATCGGAACCATGACATTAAACCAAGACTCCTGAATCTTTAATACTCGTGGTGCTGAGCCCCAGTCGCCTAACTAACACCTGTAGGAGGACAACGAAGACTCAGGGAAGAATCTGAGATGAAGAAGAGAGGAGAGGTGTCCTCTGGCCTCAGCGCAGCATCGGCCGGAGCACAGGCTACCGCCCAGGCAGAGAGTGGGACTCCTACTGCTGGAGCGCGGCCGAACGTTCGGACGACCTCGTCGGAGGGCCAGGGATGGAACCTTGACCCTGGGGGAACTTGATTTGCCAGAGATCACCTCTCAGTGATGGAGCACCCCTAAAGCTGCTTAGGCAGAGTTCCCACTGATTTCGTCCCACAGCCTTGATCACCTGTGCTGAGAAAGGTGAAGCGGCCGGCTGGCTGGGATGACTCGGGAGAGTGGAAGTACCTGACTGCCATCCACAGCCACTCCGTTGAGAGGCTGAGAGAGAAGCTCAACAGACTCGAAGTGGGAGAAGTAGAACCGATTGCTCACCATCTGATCTCCAGTGGATGAGAACGCAGAAGCTCTCCAATACTCCCTCCTCCCTGGCGAAGCCCGAGCCCCATTGTGCTGGCTTGTGCTGCTTCACCACTACCTCGGTCAGCCTCGGCGTCAAAACCTGTGCTCCAGCGTAGTCCTGAAAGAGATTGGCGCCCTGCAAGCCTGGGAGCCCAGCCGAGAGGGCTTCACGATGTGGCTCCCCCATGACTCCAATGCCTGCGACTGGGCATACAACAAGCATACTGGGGACAACAGCCTGTAGATCCACCTCCTATCAAACCCACATTTGATGGAGACCCTGAGAAGTTGTCTTTCTTCCTGAACCAGGTGTGGGCCCATCTGAACTGCCACTCTCATGCTTACCCCGATGGGGCTGGGATGGTTGATGCTGTAGCCGTGAACCTCGAGGGGGAAGCAGCCAAGTGGGTGACCACCCTACATGATGAACAGGCACCAGAATTGTGGGACATCAATCTGTTCATGGGTGAGCTGAGGGCCAGGTTTGAGGATGAGTCCCAAGCCCTGCAAGCCGAGAAGGACATCCATGACCTGAAGCAGAGAGGAAGACCGGCTAAAGATTACATCGGAAGGTGGCTGGCAGGCTCAGACAGTGGCCGGAGCGCTCACTAATCCGCCACTTCAGAGCGGGGCTAGATTGAGATTTGTTCCAGGCGTGCACCTACCGAGGGGTTCCTGACCAGCTCCGTGAATGGTACCACATGGCTATCACCTTGGACATCGAACTGGACCGCCACCCGAAGCCTACCATCTCTGAGTTCAGACTGAGGCGGGTCCAAGAGAGACAACAAGTGGCCTGACTACTGCAACCACCGGTTCCTTTCGAGCGCCAGCCAGGCCCCCAATCAAGTGTTTCAGGTGTGGGCAACTAGGGCACCGAGCAGCTGAGTGTCTGGTCCCATTTCCCCAAGCCAAGAGTGCACCTGCCACCACAGCATAGCCAAAGAGAAAGCCTCATTCTGTGTGGGAAAAGTCCAATTGGGCCAGCCAAGAGCAAGCCGGCAGGGTCACTTCTCCGCCCCCGGAGAAAGCAGAAACTCCGCCAGAGTGACTCCCAATGCCAGCACCGTATGACAGTGACGATGAAGGGGAAAACGACCCAATGGTGAGTCAACCCATCCTGCCTTTTACCATTTCTGCAAAAATCATAGTGCCCAAAACAGGAGCCCAAATGGACTTAAATATCTTAATTGACTCGGGTTGCACCCGGTGCATAATCAACCTCCCTACAGTGCTAAAGCTAGGAATTCGCGCTAAGCTACTGCCCCTAGCCATGAGATTTGAACAAGCAGATGGGTCTCTCATTGGGGGGGGGGGCTCCTGCTATGCACCTAACCAAACCAGTGTGTTTAGAAATGGGGGAGCACTGGGAAATCATCTGCTTTGTAGTGGTCCCAAAAATGACTGAGGCCATCATTCTCGGGCTAGCTTGGCTCGATAAATGGCGCCCCTTGATCTGGTGGGAGAATGGAGTAAGGACATTAAGGTTAGTGACAAGACCCCTCCCTCCTACCACACCCAGCTAAGTGCGGGGAGCTGGCACTATTGAAGACCAAGGACAGTCCCTTGAACTATTGAGAACGGCCATAGAACCCATTCCAGAGACTCAACCTATACCAAGTGAACACCGAGATTTAGTGGAAGCTTTCAGTGAAAAGGAATGTGACAACCTTCCCCCCCACACCAGGCTACTGACTGTGCGATTGAAATCCTACTGGGGGCCAAACTCCCTAAGCCAAAAATGTATTCAATGACGCCCAGAGAGTTAAAAGAACTGAGGGGGTACATCGACAAGAATCTAGCCAGAGGTTTCATCCAACCCGCAAAATCATGCATGGCTGCCCCTGTTCTGTTTAAGGAGAAAAAAGATGGATCACTGAGATTGTGCGTTGATTTTAAAGGGTTAAATGCGGTCAATGTGGAAAATATGTACCCCCTCCCCTTGATGAAGGACATGTTGGCCCATTTGGCGAGGGGAAAGTTTTTCACGAAATTGGACTTGAGAGAGGCTTATTACCGGGTGTGAATCAAAGAGGGGGATGAATGGAAAACAGCTTTCAACAGCCCTCTGGGAAGCTTTCAGTTCAAAGTTATGCCTTTTGGGCTCCAAGGAGCCCCTGCTGTGTTCACGCAATTAATCAATCAAGTGCTGCATGATCATTTGTATAAAGGTGTCCTAGTCTATCTTGACGACATCCTTATTTACACCAAAACCATGGTGGAGCATGTAAGATTAGTGCGCGAAGTGCTCAAAAAATTACTGAAAGCCAAACTTTATGCTAAACTCTCTAAATGTGAATTCCATCAAACGCACCTCAACTACCTTGGATACAGGATCTCCAGCGAGGGTGTGGAAATGGACCCAGCCAAAGGCAAAGCGGTGGTTGAATGGCAGCCTCCACAAACCCGCAAGCAACTTCAAAGCTTTCTGGGATTCGCAAACTTTTATCAGCAATTCATTCCTTCTTTTGCCAACATAGCTTTACCGATTACTGAACTGCTGAAAACCGGGGGGGAAGCCTTGAGCCTGTCAGCCCCTACCATGGTCTATGGAATGCCAAGCAGCGTTCGAAAACCTAAAAAGACTATTTGCTGCTGAACCTGTTCTCAAGCACCCTTTTCCGGGATCTTCCCAGGTATTGATGTCAGGCTGACTGGTCTGTAGTTTCCTGGATCTGTTTTTCCCCCCTTTTTTGAAGATGGGAACCACATCAGTGTCATGCTTCCGACAGAGACGAATAAAGCAGAACTCTGAGGCTTGCACATTCCTCAAAGAACATGTTTATTAGTTACAAAGTATCGGCACATCAAAAGTGAAACCAAGTCTGGAGACACACGTAACAATTCCCCAATACAAAGTTAAAAAATCCCACCCCTAAGGCTATGCAAGCAACTACGTTTCCCAATACATCTTCCTGGCGGGCTTTTTACGCAACACCCAGCCTGCAGTCTCGGGAGCAGCCGATGACCTTGGTTCCCATGGGACAAAAGATTATTTTGACTAGCGAAGCACCTGGCAACCCCCCTCCCTCCATTCTATGTGGCAACCAAAAATGAATAGGAAAAATGGCTGCAGCCATGCTTATTTGTAGAGTTGACAGTCTGCCCCTCTCAGAAAGAAAGAGTCTCCTGTAGAGGAAACAAAAAGCAGGTTAAGTATTCCCTCGAGGCTTGTGAGGGTATTTATCGTAAAACCTTTTTATTAATCTATCCGCTTTCACATTTGTACATTTCACCCATGTAGCTTCTGAAAAGGGGTAGCCTTTCCACTGCACAAGGTACTGTAACTTTCCCTTGTACAACCTTGAATCAAGAATTCATTTTATTTCATAATGTGTCTCCCCCTCTACCACTACTGGACCCGGCGGCTCCTTTGGGACAGGTCTTAAAGAGGATTCTAATACAGGTTTTAATAGACTGCAATGAAACACGGGGTGAACCTTTCCCAACAATCGTGGAAGTTTCAATTCCACTGTGACAGGGTTTATTATCTTTGTGATGGGAAAAGGACCAAGGAATTTTGGACCCAATTTTCTACTAGGTAACTTTAACCTTAAATATTTCGTTGAAAGATAAACTAATTCTCCAACATAAAAAGGTTTCTGAGGGGAGCGTTGTTTATATGCTTGCTCCTTGTAAACCTTGGTGGCCTTGGTCAATGCCTGTTTCACGTTCACCCAAACCCCCTGGAAGGATGTCACCCATTGGTCCAAAGTCTGGGAAGTAGGAAGCTCCTGTGGGAACTCTGGCATGGGCACAAAATCTTGACCCGTTACTATTTTGAATGGGGTGAGACCAGTGCTACTGTGCACAGTATTATTGTAGGCTATCTGCAAAAGGCAAAGAGGTCAGCCCAATTAGCCTGCTGGTAATTTACATAACATCTGAGGTATTGTTCCACCATTGTGTTAGCTTTCTCAGCAGCTCCATTAGTATTCGGATGAAAAGCTGATGACAGTCCCTGGGAGGACCCAATCAGTTTAACGAACTCCCTCCAGAATTTAGCAGTAAACTGGACCCCTCTGTCAGAAATAATCCAGTTTGGGGCACCATTCCTTCTCACTAAACGCTTCCACCAAATCACGGTATTCTGTGGGGACCAGTTGGATCCCTGGCAGTTTTTCCACTACAGTCTTTAGGATTTCATGGGGCTCCCCTTGAATCTCGCTGATGGCCAGTGTCTTTGTTTTATCGTCCGTAGCAGGTGGCAGGGGTCCTGTCCCCAGTCTTAACTTTCTCATTCCCTCCTCCCACCAGATGTTAGGACGCCATTTATCAAGCCACGCTAGCCCCAAAATTACTGCTTCAGTCATCTTCGGAACCACCACAAAATGGATGATTTCCCAATGCCGACCCATTTCCAAACGCACAGGTTCGGTTAGGTTCGTGGCAGGGGCACTTCAGATGAGGGACCCGTCAGCCTGCTCAAACCTCATGGGTAGGGGAAATACCTTGGCTCGGATGCTCAGTTTGAGTACAGTGGGTAAGTTAATTAAGCACTGAGTGCACCCCGAGTCTATTAGGACGTTCAAATTCATGTGAGCCCCTGTTTTTGGCACTACCAGTGTGGTGGGAATGGCAAAAGAGGGAATGGACTGACTCACCATGGGGTCCTCCTCGCCTTCCTCATCACTGTCGTACAGTGCTGGCATCTGCTGTGGCTCGGATTGGGGTTTGGCTTCGAGCTCGGTGGGAGGGGAAGCTTCGCCACTTGGTCCCTTCCAAGTCTGTTTTCTGCCAAGAGACTGGGCAGCCACTTGTCTGATATGGTATAGGGTCTCCTGCTTGAGCAGGGGGCTGGACTAGAAGACCTCGAAGTCCCTTCCAGCTCTGTTCTGATTACATTGATTGAAGATAGAGATAGATAGATAGATAGATAGATAGATAGATAGATAGATAGATAGATAGATAGATAGATAGATAGATAGATAGATAGATAGATAGATAGATAGATAGATAGATAGATAGATAGATAGATAGATAGATAGAAGTTGTGGGTGCTCCATTACTGGAAGTTTTTAAGAAGACACTGGACAGTCACTTTTCTGAAATGGTATAGGATCTCCTGCTTGAGCAGGGGGCTGGACCAGAAGACCTCTGAGGTCCGTTCCAGCTCTATTCTGATTCTGATGCTGATTCTTACTGGCTAAAAATTTCTCAGGGTTAATTACATTTAAGTATTTAAGTCTATTTTCATATCTTAAAAAGTAAATGAAAAAAGACACCAAAGAGAAATAAAAAGAAAAAGAAAGAAAAGAAGAGAGAGAGAAGAAAAAAGAGAAAAAAGGAAGAAAAGAATAAGAAAATAATATACTACTTAAAATACATATCCCTCTTAAACTAGTATACATTTATTTCCATTTTTTTCTGTTCTTTTTACCCATAATTAAACCTATGTTTAATCTTTAGATGTTCCATTTAATAAATCCAATCATCTAATCTTTTAACTCTATTCAAAACAGTTTAGTTATCTATTAAAATTTTCTTAAGATAAATTACATTTAAATATCTAAAACATTTCCTTTATATTAACCATCCCAAACATTTTTATATTTCCCCATATCAAAAAACAAACTAAAGAAAGAGAAAAAGGGAAAAAAAGAAAAAATATTATCTTACTTGGGGTATTCATCCCTCTTAAACTAAAATCTTTCTATTTCTTCAACCATATTCGAACAAGTGTTTAATTTTTAAGTATTCCCTCTGATACACCCCGTCATCTAATTCCTCAATTCTCACTTTAGCCCTCTCCTTTTGCCAAACATCTTTCCCAATCAATCTATTCCGTTGGATCAAAGAGTCTTTCCATAATCTTGTAGATGTTGTTGTAAATATAAGAGGCAAATCAAACATCATGTCTTTGTATAAAGATTTTGCCCCTTCATATTCATTGAAGATTTCTCTCATCATCTCTTGTCTCCCCATTTCTTGTAGTACTCCCAACAGCTCTGCAATCCATCTTGTCAAATCTTTTTTCTTGTCCTCAAATTTATTTTGTGGTCTTAGAATTTTCTTTTCCATGTCCAGTGTTCCTTGTAAGTTCTTCTCCACTTGAGTCTCCATCTCTAAATTTCTTTCCACTAGTTTATATTCAGTTGTCTGCTTTACATGATCTCTCTCTTTTTTTGTTTTCTGATCATTTATTTGTTGTGACGTTAAATTAAAGATGCATTCATTTAAGTTTTCAAATTCATTTTTAATTTCCTCATGGTTTGAAATTAGTGTCATTTGTAATTGTTGTAACATAACATACATTTCCTCCTGGGAAGTATTTATTTTTTCTTGGTACGTTCTTTCTGCAGACCTCTGATGCTCCATAATGACCAAAAATCCTTTCTCTGCCAATCGCTTTAAAGTCACAGTTTAAAAAGTATTTATAGTCCAGGAAGGTCAATTTTTTCTAAGTTTTATAGTTCTCGCTTTGTAAATAGTCCACAGTGTTCTCTTTTTTTATTATTACAGCTGTTCTTTGTTTAGTTAAGGCTTTGAAGGTCACAATATCAGGGGTTTTTTCTGGGCTGTATATTTAGGGCAGTATTTTCATCCACCACTAGATGTCAGCACCAGTCCATCTTTCAATTTTCAAAACAAGCCTTTTATCTCCGTCAATAATCCTTTGCCAGGAAACTCTTAATAAATTCCATCGATTTCACATTTTCCAGATTTAAATCTTATATTAATTTTATTTATGTATCTTTATTCCCCCTAAATTTAATTTGCCGTTTCCATTTAGAGAGGGGTGGAGCAACCTCCCCATCTCACTTTCGGAGGATTTTTACTTCTGGGGTTTTTTCTTTTTTTTTCAAGAAATCAGTCAGGTAGAAGAGAGAGAATCAATATTCTTACCCAGTTCAATCACGCTGTTTATGATCACGCTTAATTTAGTGCTTTTTGGCTTAGGCTGCATGTAGCTTGGGCTAGACTCACAAATGACGCTAGCCTTTCTTCTGTCGGTTTCTGGAGGGCTTTCCCCAGACGTCCGGATCAACCACTGTCTCGCACAATCGTTGGGGCTTCCCTCCTTCCTTGCCATCTCTCCGGGGTGGCTTTGGGCCCATTTAGGGTCCCCAAACAGAGAGAAATCAGCTGTAGGGCACGGAGCCCCATGATCCCTCGGCTGTCACGCTAACTGCGCAAAACCGGAAGCCCTCAAAGAACATGTTTATTGGTTACATAGTATTGGCACGGTCAAAAGTGAAACCAAGTCTGAAATCCCCTTCAAAGAGAGACAATATTACAAAGTTGAACTTCCCACCCCAATGCTATGCAATCAGCTATGTTCCCCAATAAAACAGTTTGGCGGGCTTTCTAACCAAATGCTCATGCCCCCCATCTAACTGACAGAAATGACCTTGGTTCCCACGGGACAGTAAAATGTTTAGACTAGTAGAAATCCTCCATACCCCCTCCCATTCTTGTGGCAACCTAGAACGAGCATAATGGCTGCAGCCAGGTTCGTTGTAGAGTTGACAGTGTGTTTCCTACATACATTTGTTAACTGGTTAGCAAAAATTTCTTCTGCATGGTTGGGTGGCCTGTAGTATACACCTATGGTGATGTCAATCTTTTTTCCTTTCATATTAACCCATATGCATTCTAGGAGGCTTTCATCCTTGGTTTTATGCATTTCTGTAGAGATGTAGTGGTCTTTTACATATAATGCAACTCCATCTCCTCTTTTGGAGGGTCTGTTTTTTTTTAACAGTTTGTATCCTTCTGTCAGTACGTTCCACTCATGTGTTTCATTTCACCAAGTTTCAGTAATGGCAACTATATCATACTTGCCCTTGTGTACTACCGTGTTTCCCCAAAAATAAGCCCGGGTCTTATATTTATTTCTGGTCCAAAAGACCCATTAGGGCTTATTTTGGGGGGTGTCCTATTTTGCAGGCAGAGGCAGAGGTGCGGGGGGGAGGAGGCGGGGCCATCGCAGGTGGGGCGGTAGGCCCACTGGAGGACCAGGTTGGAAGGCGGGGCTGAGCACAGGAACTACAGAGCTTTGCATGGTACAAATGAGGTAGAAGATACTGTTACCGCACCAAAGCCATTTAGTCCGAGGTGACCAGTGAATGTGGTTTCAGCTTTTACACTGTCCCTTGACTAGAAAGAGTCTAATTCAGGGATCGCTCCCTTTTTCCTTTAGCACGGCCCAAGCTCCCCGCGCTTCTTTCCAATTCTGCCTCAAAGCCTCAGTAATTCATTTCTCTTCCCGCCTTTCCAGCATGCAAGCCTAACCCCACCCCCTTCCTTTGAGTGAGGTTTAGCAGGCTGAGAGTGCAGGGGCCCCTCTGTGTGTGTGTGTGTGTGTGTGTGTGAGAGAGAGAGAGAGAGAGAGAGAGAGAACCAATCCAACCTCTCTGTGTGTGTGACACAGATCCGATCCAACTTCTGTGTGTGTGCCTGTGAGAGAGAGAGAGAGAGAGGGAGAGAGAGCGATCCGATCCAACCTCTCTGTGTGTGCCTGTGAGAGAGATCCAATCCAACCTCTGTGTGTGTGCCTGTGTGAGAGAGTGAGAGAGAGCAAGAGAGCGATCTGATCTAACCTCTCTGTGTGTGCCTGTGAGAGAGATCCGATCCAACCTCTGTGTGTATGCCTGTGTGTGAGAGAGAGAGAGAGTGATCCGATCTAACCTCTGTGTCTGTGCCTGTGAGAGAGATCCGATCCAACCTCTGACCCAGCCCAGACCGCCAGCGAGTGCTGCGGACAGTGCAGATTTGGCAGGGTGCTACTGCCACCACTGCTGTCAACGCTGTTAATATAGGATATTATTGCTTTGACAAGATATGCAGTACTGTCTGGTATTTTTAGAGTTAACTCAGATGACATAGAAAGGGAGGAGAGTTATGAGGAAAGCGCGGGTAAAGGAACGGAAGTGAATCTTTGGCCTCCAGCCTAATTGGAAGATGTGACTCATGACTGTAAAGTAAGGGAGGAGTTTTAGCAAGATAAGATAGACGCAAGCCAGAGAAATTCAGATTCTGGCATCCTTCCATGTATGTGCCGAAGTTATGTTTGCTATTAAAAAGATTCTTAAAGGAAAACAATGCCTAGTTTCTTTTAAAAGCCTCTTCCTTCGGAACCATAACAGACTCCTCCTGGGAGTCAGGGGCCACAGCATGGCTTGGCCTGCTAAACCTCACTTGAACAGACCTTCAGCACCCAGCATACACCAGGCTGAAAAGGAGCCCTCCTGTAAGCCAATCACCAAACTGGGCAGAGCCCTCCAATAAGCCAGAAACCAACGGGTGGTGCTCCCCTCTCCTTTCAGAGTGGGGCTTGTTCTGCTGCTGAGAAAGTAAACGAGCAAAACTTTTGCAGCACAGTGAACTTACAGCATCAAGATGCCACACCTAGCAATTGAAACTCACCCAGCTGCTGCCTCAAAGCCACACAAGAAAACAGTCCCAGAGAAGAACAAGTGACGAGAAAGAAAGCCTGTCCCTCGTGGGTGGCAATAGGTAAATGAGGAGGTGGTAGTCGAAGGAAGAGGGTGGGGTTAGGCTTGCATGCTGGGAAGGCGGGGAGAACTGAATCGCTGAGGCTTTGAGACAGAACTGGAAAGAAGCGCCGGGAGATTGGGCCGTGCTGAAGGAAAAGGGGAGCGATCCTTGAATTAGACCCTTTCTAATCAAGGGACAGTGTAAAAGCTGGAACCACATTAACTGGTCACTTCAGACTAAATGGCTTTGGTGCGGTAACAGTATCTTCTACCTCATTTCTACCATGCAAAACTCCGTAGTTCCTGTCCCTCCCCCCCCAGCCCCCCCCCGGGCTCCCTCGCATCCCACGCAAGTGACATCAAGCTGGTCACGCCCACCCCCGCACCCCCCGGGCAACCACAATGCTAGAGCTTACTTTGGGGGAAGGGCTTATATTAGGCCCACCCCCCAAAATCAAGGTAGGGCTTATTTTTGGGGTAGGTCTTATTTTCGGTGAAACACGGGAATAGAATAGAATAGAATAGAATAGAATAGAATAGAATAGAATAGAATAGAATAGAATAGAATAGAATAGAATAGAATAGAATAGAATAGAATAGAATAGAACTGGAAGGGACCTTGGAGGTCTTCTAGTCCAGCCCCCTGCTCAAACAGGAGAACCTATACCATTTCAGACAAATGACTGTCTAGTCTGTTCTTAAAGACCTCCAGTGATTGAGCGCCCACGATTTCTGAAGGCAAGCTGTTCCACTGGTTAATTGTCCTCACTGTTAGGAACTTTCTCCTTAATTCCAGGTTGCTTCTCTCTTTGGTCAGTTTCCAACCATTGTTTCTTGTCCTGCCCTCTGGTGCTTTGGAGAATAGCTTGATGCCCTCTTCTTTGTGGCAGCCCCTCAAATACTGGAATACTGCTATCATGTTGCCCCTATTTCTTCTTTTCTTTAGACTAGCCAAACCCAAGTCCTGCACCCGTTCTTCATATGTTTTTGTCTCCAGGCCTTGGATCATCTTAGTTGGTCTTCTCTGAATTTTTTTTCAAAGTCTCAACATCTTTTTTGTAGTATGGTGACCAAAATTGGTTGCAGTATTTCAGGTGTGGTCTTACTAGGGTTTTATAAAGTGGTACTAATACTTTGTGTGATCTTGATTCTATGCCTCTGTTTATACAACCCAAGATTGTATTAGCTTTTTTGGCTGCTGCTGCACATTGCTGGCTCATAGTCAAGTGATCGTCCACTAGGACTCTGAGGTCCCTCTCACAGTTACTGTTTTTGAGCCAGGTCTCACCTAATCTGTACTTATATCTTTTATTTTTCCTGCCTAAATGTAAAACTTTGCTTTTCTCCACATTAAAACTCATTTTGTTGGATAGGGCCCATTGTTCAAGTTTGTCAAGAACTTTTTGGATCCTGAGCTTGTCTTCTGAGGTGTTGACTATTCCTGCCAGTTTGGTGTCATCTGCAGATTTGATGAGTTCCCCTTCTGTTCCCTCCTCTAAGTCATTGATGAAGATATTGAAGAGTACTGGGCCTAAGACGGAGCCTTGTGGTACCCCACTGCTTACTTCTCTCCATGTGGATGTAGTACCATTGAGGACTACTCGTTGAGTACGGTTTGTCAGCCAACTACAAATCCATCTAATGCCAACTATGTCATACCTACCCTCGTGTACTATTGCTTCTAGTTCACCCTGTTTCTTCACCAAGCTTTGGGCATTTGTATATAAGCATTTAAGACTTTTATGCCTGTCCGTGGGTATGTTTCCTGCATCTCCTGATTGTTGTTTGAGTTTTTCTTTTTTCTCATCACTCCCTATGTTTTCTTGGGATTTATGACTGGTTTTGTGTTCTAGAGATTCTAAAGATTGGTCACCCTTCCCCCTCAATTTTAGTTTAAAGCCCTCCTGATGAGTTGGGCCAGTCTTTTTCTGAGTCACATAGGAAATGCAGTCCATGGTCCAGGAAACCAAAGTTTTCTTGGCGACACCAACCCTTTAGCCAGTGGTTTATTTCTAGAATTCTTTTTCCCCTCAATGGGGGCTTGCCCTTTCGTTTGGAGTACTGATGAGAACACTACTTGTGCTCCTAGCTCCTTAACTTTATTGCCTAGTTGCTTATAATCTCTCAATATTGTACTCAGGTTCTTTGTTGTGTCATTCATCTCAATGTGGAGGAGTAGGAGAGGGTAGTAATCTGTGGGCCTAATTGGTTAGGTTCTCGGCCACATCTTTGATTTTTGCTCCAGGGAGACAACTTACCTCCCTGGATTGTATGTCCATTCTGCAGATGACTGTTTCTGTTCCTTTGAGGATAGAATCTCCTATTATCAACACTCACAGTCTGGGCTGCTTTTCTGTTTATCTCAGGTGTGTTTGTTGATGTGACTCTTTTAGGGATATTTGGTGTTGTTTCTTTTTCTAGGTTTCTGCATGTTTTCTTTGAGGGGGAGGTTGTGGGTCTGCGTATTTCCATCTAGGGGGAGAAATCGATTGCTCAATTTTAATGGGGCTGCTTCTGGTTGGGTTAGATTGGGCAGTAGGGGGTTGTTAGATGGATGCTGCTTCTTTCTTTGATTATTGTGTTTCCTTCTATGTGTGACATACCTCCATTCGTCTTCCTCCAAGGGTTTATCACTAGGGTCAAATCCTCTGGGAGTTATTTGTTCATTATTTGGTTCGGTTTGGGTATAGCTTTCTTGTGTAGGTTGGAGTTTGGCTAGAGTTGCCTCTAAGTCCCTTACTTTTTCCTCTAGTAGTTCACATAGTTTACATCTAATGCATGTATAATTTGGGTGTTCTTTGGGCATAAGCACATACATGGAATATGTATTGCATACCACAATAGTATCAGTTGCCTGTTCCATGAGTTTGTTTGAAAATCCCTCTTTTTGGTTGGTGGATGTGCTTTGCTGTTAGCCTTGTTTCTTCCTTCTCTGTTCTAGGTAATTATGCCTATTTTTTAAATCCTTTTTTCTGCCTGTTTGTGCTCGTTTTTCTACCTTGTTATTTATTTAACTTTCTTGCTATTATGTTAGTTTTATTTATCCTTTTCTTCTCTCTATTTTTTTAAACGTTTTTGAGCTCCAATTCCTCCCTACCTTATTATTTAAGATTTACCTTGTTAAGATTTGCCTCTTTATTAGTCCTATTCTTCCTTGATTTCTAATGTTCCACTATTGTCTTTATTATTTGCCTATTTATTTAGCTTTTTTTCCTGTCCTGTATTTATTTCTATTCTTTACTGGGGTCTACCCTCCCTTCCTATTGGGACTTCGAACTTAATTGTTGCCTTCATTTCTGTTGCTCGCTGCTCCGGCCTCTTGTTGTTTTCTCTGCCAGCTCCGATCTGTCTTTCACTGCTCGTCTCTGCTCTGGTGAGGCCTCCGTTCAGCTTTCCAGTCAGCTCAGCTCTGCTGTCTAGTCTGCTCCTCTCAGCCGGCCACTCAGCTTTAGAGATCAGAGCTCTCTAGCTTGAAGCGTCTCTGTTGCTGCTGCTGCTGCATTTCTCCCCTCCTCAGATTTTGCCACCACCAATTCCTCACAGCCGACGGATTGCTCAAGTACTTCAAGATCACCCTGTTTGTTCCCCAAACTTTGAGCGTTAGTGTATAGGCATCTGATTCCTTTATGGCTGACCCTGGGTATGCTTCCTATATCTCCTGGTTTGTATCTGAGTTTTTCTTCCTTCCCATCACTCTCTACCTCCTTGTTTGATTGGCTGTCTTGGGGTTTATGCTTGGGATTAGATCCTAAAGATCCCTCCCCCCCTCCGTTTTAGTTTAAAGCCCTTCGGATAAGCTGAGCCAGTCATTTTCCAAATAGATTCTTCCGGTTCTTGTGAGGTGCATCCCCACTTACCGGGCTGAGTCCACTGGCTAGTTAGCCTTATGTCCCATCTCAGGGTCCCAATTGTTAGAAGAATAATTGGGATTTCCATGAGCTGGGGTGGTGCAAGAACAAATAAAAAAATGAAATCCAGACATACTGTGAGAAAAGGAGATCCATCTTTATTCCCAAGAACAAAGAGCTCTGCTCTTGAGGGTAGACTACAGAGAAAATGGGGTGCGGGGACTTGGTTTTATAGGGGGACTGGTCCCTTGGTGTGAATTTGGGGGTGTGGTTTGTGTATATGTGGGTTTAACGTGTCCTTCCAGTGCAGTTTGTGATGAACCTGAAGTTTGTGAAATCCGGGTGGATTTATTATGAGGCAATCTGGCGTCTTCCTTACCCTGAGGGAAATCTTGTTTTTTGATGTCTTCAGTGGGATGCTAGATTAAGTGTTAGGATTGTATGCTGATTGGCAGATCAGAAGGCTGCTAAAAGGAGGGGGGCAGATCAGAGGCTATTTAACTTCCAACACAGTGATTTTCCTGTTTTCACATGAGTTAACATTTGAAAAGAGACTTTTTCAGACAAATTAAGCTTACCATTTCTTGATGTAAACCCTTTCAGCATTAGGTTAGTGTGAAAACAGGAAGTATAATTTTCTTGAATTTACTGCTTCCTGTATTCCAAACAAATTATTTGAACTAGTCATCAGTTCTGTACCACTTTAGTAGGCAGTAGGGATTATATCTACTATGGCCTTTTGCTTCAAAGAAAAAATTCAACTCAAGCCACTAAAAAATTAATCAGCCCTGAATTAGTAGGAGAAAGTGGTGGGTGTTAGTCTTTACTCTTTGTCATTTGCTGTGGTTGAAGAACTTAGACTCCAAATAAGCAGATCGGTGCATATTTACTCAAGAGCTGGGATCCTTTACCAAAATACTTTTAAGTCTAATATATATACAGCCTGGCTACCTAATTCCTGACACATTATTCAGCCATACTGAGATTTCTCCTATTACATTAATGGCATACATTCATTCTATTCACTTTAATTTCCTTTAGATTCCTTATTGGCAGGGAGAAGCCAGGAGAGCAGAGTGAAGTGGCACAACTGATCCAGCAAACGCTGGATCAAGAACAATGGCAGCGAGAAATGATGGAACAGAGGTATACCCAATATACAGAGGAGGATGAAGAAGTAAGTATAATCAATTTATCTTTGCCTGTGGGGAGGAGAGCAGTAGAGCTCTAACATTAAATTAAGGGAACCTGTACAGCTGTTAACATTTTGTGAAGACCATTTTAGCTACTCTAATGAAGCTATGCTTTGACTAAAGTTGGAGTGCTCATAAATTTCATTAGGCCCCCCACCTAACTGGTAGACCTCTAGGTCCTGTGTCTTCCTCATCTCTTTTTCTATGCTTCTTACTAAAATAGTTTTTGTATTTTGCTGCAGAAATTATACTGGCTCAGAAAGAGCAAAAACAAGCTAAATGTCCTTGTTTCACATGAGATAACATTTGAAAAGAGATATATCTCGGAGAGTTGTACAAGTTTTTAGATTGAAATTAGCTTGCTCATTTCCTGATGTAAATCCTTCCAGCTTTACCCCTGCTTGAAAACAGGAAGTATAATTTTCTTGAACTTACTACTTCCTGTACTCTAAGGAATTATTTAAAGTAGTCCTTAGTTCTGTACTACGTTTGTATGCTGTCCAGATGAACATCAGAATGTCTAATGATATAACCTGTTTTTGTTATTTGCAGACAGGAGAATATGCTACAGATGAAGATGAAGAGATGAGCCCCATGTTCCCCAACAATGACATGGCCATTGAGATTTTTGAACTGGCTGAAAATGAAGATATGCTGTCTCCAGTGGAGATGGATCCTGAAAAGCTAGTGCATAAATTTAAGGAGGTATATGGCTTCCTAAAGTGGAAGATGTTTAACATTGTGTATGGCTTGAAATGGTGTCATTGAAGTCAATGAGTGCAGCAAATTATTGTAAGAAAATTCTGCTACAGGCAGTAACAATGGCCAGTTGTCTTGGCTGTAGGTGTAGGTAGGTAGGTGTAGGCTGTAGGTGCAGTAGCACCTCAAATACTGTTAGAGGAGCTGGTTCATCTTCTCAGCTTCCCCATTTGTGGCTGAGTGGTGAGCTGAGGAGAGGTTGACTTTGACCTTTAGTAACTGAAAAAGTGCTTTCCCAAATCTAGATTGGAATTGTGCACCTCTGTCTGACACGAGTGTTGAGACCATGCCGTGGTACCGAAAGATGTGGTCTAGAAGAAATTGGGCTGTGTCTTTGGCATTGGGCAATCCCTTGCAGGGTATGAAATGGGCCATCTTGGTGAAAAGTTCTACCACCACTAATATGGTAGTAAAGCCGTGGACAGAGGGTAAATCAGTAATGAAATCCAGAGAGACCATATGCCGGGGGGGGGGGGCATAGGTAGTGGTTGTAAACGTCCTGCCTGCTTTTGATGGAATGGTTTGGCCTGCTTGCGGCGCTGCTGACCCCCATGCAAGGTTCGTGGCAACACTGCCGCCTGCCCGATACTAGCAGCGCTGCCACCGCCCGCACAACACTCACAGCAACAGTGGCACGAGGGGGGGTGAGCCCGCGCACATGCACGTGCACTGCCCAGCTACTCACGTGGCCCGGCGGCCAAGAGGCCACGGCCCGGTAGTGGGCCGCGGCCCATAGGTTGGGGACCTCTGACCTAGAGGATACAGAAGGTGGGCAAGTTTCTCTGCTCTGATTTTAGAGTGTTGTGAAAGAGTATTACTGAGTCCACACCTGCCCTGGGGCACCCACCCATCCATCTGTTCTGAGAAGGATTAGAAGACTATTCCAGTAAATTCATGGATAGTACTGCATATTTTGCTTGCTTAGCTTTCTCTCTTCTTTCTAACTGTGAGGTGGTGTCAACTGTCCAGTTGGTGAATCCAGAAAAAGGAACTTCTGAGACATTATTTTACCAAGAGCATAAAACTTTACTGAATAAACCACATTGGCACAGCGAAACCAGCTCTGGGTTTTCCGCGCAAAAGCAAGCGTAGTTAATTCCCCCTTTTCCCTCCAGGCCACCCACAGTCCAAAACGTCCACCAATCTCTTCTGTTCATTTTGTTATGGGAAACAGCCAGCCATGCCGGGACATCTGCTCGGTGTGTCCTTGAGATGACAGCAATGTCTCACGGAAACTGACGGTTGCTTGAATACCATTCTCCCATCCCTGCATTCCATCCACCCCCCTCCCTGTTATTGTCAAGCTGCAAGCGAAGGAAAAATGTAGGTGAAAGTGCGAGTCAGTCTTGACATGCTGACCCCCCGGAAGAAGGGTAGACCTGAAACAATAATAAACATTATTAGAAACCAACTACTTGTAAGGACCTGCCTCAATTAAACCTCCCAAGAAAGCAGAACTCTTGAAACAAACGTCATTCCAAAAAAAACTTTTATTGGAAGGTGTTGACAGCAGTAGTAGAAGGCAGGATCTGAGAATTTCCCGTGTGAATCAATAGTTTAAAAGAGACAATGAAAACCCCACCCCAACTGTCCCTCCAGACAATTCAAACAGGCCAATCCACAGGTGTGAAAAATGTTGTGGGAATGGAACGATAAGGTGCCGTTTCCAAGTTCGTTAGGTCTCCGTGCTTCTTCTCGGTGTCCGGAGATAAGGCAGATGGCCAGAGGCACATTCCATTCTCACCCCGCGAAAGAAACATCAAAGAGGATAGAGCAAGGAATAAAGCAAAGGAAATACACTGTAGCAGCCCCGAGCTCCCCTTCCCCCTCCTAGAAGATTGGCAGAACCCGAAAAGAAACAGAATCCCCAATGCATATAGAGTGTCAGGTTCTGACATGCCGCCCCTCCCCCCTAAAAAAATGAGAGGTCCACCTGGAGATAGAGGAAAATAACAACAGGGACAGATAAAACATAAGAGTTAGTCAGGTTTATCAGGATACTGAGTGTGGAACTTTTTTAATAATCTGGGGGCCCTGACATGTCTTTTATGAACCCACTCATTCTGGGAGGGTGGGAGGTCCTTGCAGGCTACCAGATATTGTGTTGACCTGTGGTGCTTTCTAGAATCTAAGATCTCCCTGACCTCAAAATGTTGTTCTCCTTCCACCATAATAGGTGGAGGAGGAGGAGCTGTAGCTGGTCTTAAGGGCGAGTTTAGCTCATGTTTTAGTAAACTACAATGAAATACCGGATGAACCTATCTAAGTGTATTTGGGAGTTCTAATTCCACTGTTACTGGGTTATAGATATGTTTAATAGAGAACAGTCCCACAAATTTGGGGCCTAACTTCTTCAATGGCTGTAGTGATTTTAAATATTTTGTGGACAGATATACTTTCCCCCCCACTCTAAATGGCTTAGGTTCTACCCGCTTTTTATCTGCTTGAGCTTTGTAAGCTTCCCTAGCCTCGTCTAATGCTTTTCTAACTACCGGCCACGTATTTTGGAGTTGTGCAATCCATTCCTCCAGGGAGGAGACGGTGGGTTCGTTGACCGGTAATTCAGGCATTGGGTTGAAGCTTTGCCCTGTTGCAACCTGGAATGGAGTGTAACCCGTGCTGGAATGTACAGCATTGTTGTAAGCAACCTCTGCAAACGGAAGCAGGTCGGTCCAATTGTCTTGTTGGTAATTGATAAAGCATCTTAAATACTGTTCTAGTACTGAGTTTGATCGTTCTGTCCCCCCATTCGTTTGCAGATGATGACTAGATGACAAGCCCTGGGCGGTACCTAGCAGGTCCAAAAATGCTCTCTAGAACTCTGAGGTGAATTGCACCCCCCCTGTCCGAAATTATCCGTTTCGGGGGCCCATGTAATCAATAGATATACTGTACAAACATTTTTGCTAGGACCTTAGCTGTGGGAATTTTCGGACATGGGATGAAGTGGACCTGTTTGGAGAATAGGTCCGTCACCATCCAAATGACAGTGTTGCCTGCACTCTCCGGTAATTCCACAATAAAGTCCATAGACATTTCTCTCCAAGGTGCCGATGGGCTTGCTACTGCCTGTAAAAGACCTGGCGTTTTCCCTTGCCTCCGTTTTGCAGCTGCACAGATGGGGCAACTGGCTACATAGCTCTCAATGTCCTTTTTTATGGACGGCCACAAGAACTGCCTCTTTACTAGGTGAAGCGTTTTCACGAACCCAAAGTACCCAGCTACCTTTGAGTCGTGACAGAGTTGCATGAATTTTTAATCTTTGGGTCTTGGGCACATATAGTTTCCCCCCTACCCATGGTAGTCCGTCATTCATTGAGCAGAGGTTTTTATGACTAAGAAACCACTCGTCCATTTCCAATGCTTGTCTGAACTCCACTCCTGCTGCGCTGTCTAGGGGTTTTGGATTTTTTGCTTGTGCCCGCGTGGTGACAGGAGCTGCTAATTGTTTCATAGGTATCAAGGGGTTCACCACCTCTGTTTTTGTACTATTGTATTGGGGCAGCCTTGATAAGGCGTCGGCTAGGAAGTTCTTCCCCCCAGGTAGGTATTTGATGGTGAAATTGAATCGGTGGAAGTGTTAGGACCACCTCGCCTGTTTTGGGGACAGTTTCCTTGGGGTTTTTAATGCTTCAAGGTTTTTGTGATCAGTCCACACTTGGAAAGGAATTTTATTTCCTTCCAAGAAATGCCTCCATGTAAGGAGGGCCCAGCGCACGGCATAGGCTTCCTTCTCCCACACTGCCCACCTTTGCTCGGTCTCTGTGAGTTTTCTCGAGGTGTAGGCACAAGGATGTAACTGGCCCTCTTGGTTTTCCTGGAGAAGGACTGCTCCCACCGCCACGTCACTAGCGTCTGCCTGAATGACAAAAGGTTTTTCTGGGTCTGGGTGTTTTAGTATCGGCTTGGCGGAGAAAAGCTTTTTCAGCTTTTCAAAAGCCACCTGACATTCCATAGTCCATTTCAGCAATTGGCTAGGTTTCGGCTTGCTCTCTCCCCTCGATTTTAGTAAATTGGTAATGGGGAGTGCTATCTGGGCGAAAGAGAGGATGAACTGCTGGTAAAAGTTAGCGAACCCCAGGAAAATTTGCAGTTGCCTCCTTGTGCGTGGTGGTGCCCATTCTAACACCACCGGGACCTTTTCCGGGTCCATCTCTATCCCATTATGAGAGATGCGATATCCCAAATAGTCAATTTTTTCCTTATGGAATTTACACTTTGATAGCTTGGCACAGAGTCGGGCGGCGCAGAGCTTATTTAGAACTGCTCTGACTAGTTTGACATGCTCCTCTTTCATTTAGATGAAAATTAAGATGTCATCCAAATACACCAGAACCCCCTTGTAAAGGTGCTCCTGGAGGACCTCATTTATCAGCTGCATGAACACAGCTGGCACCCCTTGCAGTCCAAATGGAAGCACCCGGAATTGGACGCACCCTAGGGGGCAGTTAAATGCCATCTTCCATTTGTCTCCCTCCTTAATCCTGACCCGGTAATATGCCTCCCATAAGTCCAATTTAGAGAATATCTTCCCCTTTGCTAGGTGGGCCAACATGTCCTTCATTAGCGGCAAGGGGTAGATATTGGTTTCGCACACCGCGTTCAAGGATCTATAGTCCACACAGAGGCGAAGAGACCCATCTTTCTTTTCGCAGAACAGCATCGGGGCCGCCATTTTTGGTCTTGCCGGCTGGATAAAACCTCGTGCTAAATTTTTCTCTATGAATTTCTGCAACTCTTCCAGCTCCCAGGGAGTCATTGAGTACAGTTTGGGCTTAGGCAATGTGGCTCCCGGTAGGATCTCAATGGCACAGTCAATGGGATGGTGAGGGGGTAGCTTGTCGGACCATTCTTCGCTGAACACTTCAGCTAGATCCCGGTATTCCTTGGGTACGTTTTCCAACCCCCAATTTTTTGCGGTCGCTACCACCTCGGGAACTCCTTTCCTCTTGGGTCTACAGGTTCCCCCCCCCCCCCCCGTGCGGCGGGTCTCTCTTTGGGAAACCTTAGCTCTCCTGTCCTCCAGTCCACCCTTGGATTCCACTTTCTTAGCCACATCATCCCCAAAATCAGGGGCCACTCCATGCCAGGGGTTACTATAAAAGTCAAAGTCTCGGTATGATCCCTCATCATGAACTCCACCGGCTGTGTGGCCAGGGTGACTGGGATTCCCCCTGAGATGGACCCTTCTATCTGGCCAAATGAAATTGGCTTCTTCAGCCTCCTCACCGGAATCCCTAGATTCCCACTAAGGTTGAGTGTTATGCTCCGGAGCGAAGAAGCAATCTTAAGGAAATCTGATTCATTTTGTTCAGAATACTCTTTATTTATGCAACATACTCCAGTACGGATAAAGTGAAGCCAGAAACTGGAAAACTCCTCCTTCTTCCCACAGTGTCTGAGCATTTCCTCCTCCCTCAATGACAGGTCATAAATCACATTCCCCAATTAGTTTAGAGTGTGAGCTATCTTTCCCGCCACTATCTATCTTCTCACATTTCATTCTTTGAAGACGCTGTGCTGAGATGTTGTTATGGCTAAATAGTTCCTAACACATTCTTTCACTCCCTCCCCCCCCCCTACTATCTATTAGTGGCTCTTAAAGTAATACACAGGTTAAATAGTGAATGTCTGCATCCATATATAATGTCAAGCATAACATTCGATGTTAGCAGCCTTGACATCCGGCCCCCCTTACAAAAACGACCAATCCTGTAATATAAACAAAAGTATATGTTAATGATTAGGTTTCGGTTTGTTGGGATATTTTGCATGAAATCTTTTGACGAGTTTGTCGGCTTCTACCTCGCATGATTTCACCCAGGTGGCTTCAGATAGCGGGTATCCTTTCCACTGTACTAGGTACTGTACTTTGCCTTTAAAGATTCTGGAATCAAGAATATGTTTCACTTCGTAATGGGTCTTCCCTGCAACTACGAGGGGCCCAGGTGCTTTCTTTGGGGGAGGTCTTATAGTGGAGCCTCGATAAGGTTTTAACAAGCTACTGTGGAAAACAGGGTGAATTTTACCCAGAAGTCTAGGGAGTTTCAGTTTTACGGTGACTGGATTGATGACCTTTACGATAGGGAATGGCCCTAAGAATTTCGGTCCTAACTTCTTGCTGGGTAATTTAAGGCGTAAATATTTGGTTGACAGATAGACTTTTTCCCCAACTTGGAATGTTCTTTGGGGAGCCCTCTTTTTGTCAGCTTGTTTTTTATAGGTTTCAAAAGTCTTTTTTAAAGCAGACTTAGTGTTCTTCCAGACTTCCTCCCATCCCCTCACCCATTGGTCAAGTGTCTGGGAAGCGGTTGGCACTTGGGGATATTCAGGTATTGGGCCGAACTCTTTGCCTGTGGCTACTCTAAAAGGTGTGTAGCCGGTACTGCTGTGCACAGAATTGTTGTACGCCACCTCTGCAAAAGGGAGGAGGTCAGTCCAGTTAGTCTGTTGATAGGATACGTAGCATCTGAGATATTGCTCCACCATTTTGTTGGCGGCCTCTGCAGCTCCATTGGTGGCTGGATGGAAAGCAGACGATAAGCCTTGAGATGACCCAATTAATTTAAGAAAACTCCTCCAAAACTTTGCTGTGAACTGCACCCCCCTGTCAGAGATTATTCGCTTAGGGGCGCCGTGCAGTCGGTAGATATGTTTCAGGAACAATTTGGTCAGTCGTTGGGCAGATGGGAGTCCTTTGCAGGCGATGAAATGAGCCTGTTTCGAAAACAGGTCTATCACTGTCCAGATGACAGTATTTCCTCTACTTTCAGGTAGGTCTACGATAAAGTCCATAGCTATTTCTTCCCAGGGTTGGGAAGGGTCTGCTACCGGCTGCAGTAACCCAGGGGTTTTCCCCGGGATTCTTTTCATTGTGGCACATACGGTACAACTCTTCACGTAATTTTCCACATCTCGTTTCAGTCCAGGCCACCAGAATTGCCGGCGGGTGAGATGCAGAGTTTTTAGGTATCCAAAGTGTCCAGCCTGTTTAATATCATGGCTATGGTTGAGAGCATTTAGACGGAGGGATTTGGGTAAATACAGTTTCCCTCCCTTGTAAGCCAAATCATCCCGGCAGGTCAAGGAGGTTTGATTATCTTTGAACCATTGATCGGTGAGGAGTTCTCGTTTTAACTTCTTTATTCCAGGGTCATCAGGATTGGGGACCCTGCGAGGTGTAATTTGTGCAACAGGCTGTGGATTAGAGATAATCGCCTCATTGACTTCTTCACGTTTGCTTTTGTATTGGGGCAATCTAGATAGCGCATCAGCTAGGAAGTTTTTTTCCCCTGGGATGTATTTTAGAGTAAAGTTGAAACGGTTAAAGTATTGCGCCCACCGTACTTGCTTTGGGGACAATTTACGGGGATTTTTTAGTGCCTCTAGGTTTTTGTGATCTGTCCATACTTCAAATGGCACCTTACTCCCCTCTAGGTAGTGTCGCCAGCTTAACAACCCCCATCTGATTGCAAAGGCCTCTTTTTCCCATATTGCCCATCTCCATTCGCTTTGGCATCGGCTTGTATTACAAAAGGTTCCCCTGGACAGGGGTGCTTTAGAACTGATTCAGCGGCAAATAGTCTTTTCAAATTCTCAAAAGCCGTTTGACAGTTCATAGTCCATGCTAGTGGTTGGCCCGGTCGTGGCTTCTCTCCTTTTTTCCCTGTTTTGAGTAAGTCTGTAAGGGGTAGGGCAATCTTGGCAAAAGAAGGGATGAATTGACGGTAGAAGTTGGCAAAACCTAGAAAGCTCTGGAGCTGTTTGCGGGTTTTTGGGGGTTGCCACTCAATTATAGATTTCACCTTTGCTGGATCCATCTCTATACCCTCGTTGGAAATTCTGTAACCGAGGTAATCTAATCGGGTCTGATGAAATTCACATTTTGACAATTTGGCATAAAGCTTGGCATTTAGTAGTTTCTTCAATACTTCTCTCACCAGCTTTACGTGTTCAGTCATATTCGTGCTGTATATAAGGATATCGTCAAGGTACACCAGGACCCCTTTGTACAGGTGATCATGTAGGACCTCATTAATCAGTTGCATGAACACAGCTGGGGCCCCCTGTAGCCCAAATGGCATGACCTTGAATTGGTAGCTCCCCATGGGGCAGTTGAAGGCAGTCTTCCACTCGTCTCCCTCCTTTATTCTCACTCGGTAATATGCCTCTCTCAGGTCTAGCTTAGTGAAGACACTCCCTTTAGCTAGGTGAGTTAATAAGTCCTGTAGGAGGGGGAGGGTGTACATGTTGTGCACACTTACAGCGTTTAAGCCCTTATAGTCCACACAGAGACGAAGAGACCCATCTTTTTTCTCTTTAAATAATACAGGGGCTCCTACAGTAGATTTGGCCCTTTCAATAAACCCCCTCTTTAGGTTCTTGTTCACGTATTGCTGCATCTCTTCCATTTCGAGGGGGGACATGGCGTACATTCTCGGGCGGGGGAGCTTGGCGTCTGGTACCAATTCAATGGAACAATCATTGGGTCTGTGAGGGGGTAGAACATCGCATTCATTTTCACTGAATACTTCTGCTAAGTCCCGGTATTCATTGGGGATGACTCGATCATCTGGTGACGGTGAGGCAGTTATAAGTGCTCGCTCATTTGGTGGCCTAAAGTGTTCCATTATGTCTGCCGAATCAGGGGGAGGGTCTGGTCCTATTGGTAACCTCACAGTTCTCATCCCTTTCTCCCACCAGATAAATGGCTTCCACTTGTCTAACCAGGCCAATCCTAGGATCACAGTCTCAGTTAATTTGGGAGCCACTAGGAAACGTACGAACTCCCAGTGCTCCCCTATTTCTAGGCGTAGAGGCTCAGTTAGTTGTGTGACAAAAGTTCCTCCCATCAGGGAGCCATCGGCTTGCTCAAACTTCATTGGCTGGGAGAGCGATTTTGCTCGTATTCCTAATTTCATGGCAAAGGGCAAGCTAATGATACATCGGGAGCATCCAGAATCTATTAGCACTTTTAAGTCTGTTTGTGCTCCTGACTTAGGGCTGATTAGCCTTGCAGCCAGTTTGAAAGGAGGGACAAGTCGACTCACCATTGGGTCGTTCTCTCCTTCGTCATAGCTTTCAAAAGAGGGTAGAGTGACGGCAGGTCCAGTCTCAGCTCCGGCGTTCTCTTGTGTAGGGGAGGTAGCTTGGGCAGCCAGTTGCTGTGTGATCCCACTGGATTTTTCTGTCGACGGCTGTTGGCTAGGTCTTTTCCTCACTGCAGGTGGTGGTTTGTTCTGCTGTTGGGGGTAGGGGACCGGTTCGATGCTCAATGTCCCCGTTGTCCACACCGGAAGCATGTGATTGGGGGACCTGCTGGTGGTCTGGGCCTTTCGGTGGTCGTAGTCGTTGGGGGTTTTCGGGGGGGCGGTTGTCGTCTGGGTTGCTCAGGTCTCGTCTCAGGTTCAGGTGGGGGAGGCTTCTTGTAGCAGGTGAGTTGAATGTCCAGCTTCACCGCTGTCTGGTACCACTCGTGTAGCTGATCAGGTACTGCTCGAATGAGGCAGGCCTGGGAGAGGTGGTCATCTAGCCCCTCTATAAAAAGATGGATTAGGGATTGCTCCGGCCAACCCTCTATTCGACCAGCTATCTTGCGGAATTCACGCACATACTCTAGAGCAGGTCTACCGGCTTGCTTTATGTTATGGATTTGTCCTCCTGCTCTAAGGCTGGTAGAGGGGTCCTCAAATCTCTCCTTGAGACTCAAGAGGAAGAGGTGGGGATTGCCCAATTCATGGGCTTGCTCATTGTATAAGTTGTTTAGCCATTCAGATGCCTCTCCCTCTAGGTTTGATGCAATTACATCGACCATCGCACCTGGGTCTGGGTAGAGGTGGGCCCAACGATTTAAATGAGAACGTACTTGATTGAGGAAAAAAATTAGCTTCTCTGAGTCCCCATCAAAGGTTGCTCTGAGACGTGGAGCCATCATAGGCTGTTGTGGGGCCCACTGGGGTTGTTGTTGTTGGCCCCAGCCTTGCTGCTGTGGCAGGCCCAAGGGTTGCACATTCGGGGCTGGCTGCTGCAGGGCTGGCGCTCTCAGCTGTGGTTGGCCCCAGCCTTGCTGTTGGGGCGTGGCCAAGGGTTGCACGTTCGGGGTGGGCTGCTGCAGGGCTGGCGCTCTCTGCTGTGGTTGGCCCCAGCCTTGCTGCTGGGTCATGGCCAAGGGTTGCTGCTTTCTCTGGTGTTGGCCTGTGGGGGGTGATGGCACCCTCTGCTGCCCTTGCACCATCCCAAGCTGCTGTAAGACCTCCATCAACTGACGCATGCTCAGAGGCTTTTCATCTTCCCTCTGAGGGGGCTGCCAAACTCCCCATTGAGGCAGGGCCCCTGGGCTGGGCTTCCCTCTCACCACTGGGCTGGAGGCCCTGGCAAGGGGTTCCAGGGGTCGGAAAACTGGTTGATCTGTGAGGGAAGGGCTGGGGGCCTCTCTCAGCAGGTACTGTTCCGCACCCCTTACTTCTATTGCTTCAAATCTCTCTGCTAAATTCTCCACAGACTCACTATGAGTTGTAAATTGGTATCTCCACTCACCCGAGTCTTCAGCTGCCAAAGGCTTGGCAGTTTTCCACTGGCGTGGGGGATGTAATCTGTGAAGATATCTTTGTTGTGGCTCTAACTCGTCCGTCTTGGAAGTCTTTGAAGACGGAGAAGCTGTCACGAAATCTCCGGATCCCACACTTGCCTTATTCCAGTCTGAAGACCAAATCAGCTCTTTTAATCTTTTTGGCTTTGCTCCCAGTTGGGGGACTTGTGAGGGTTCTTTCTCAGCAGGTTCGCATGCTGCGGCCCCCATCTCTGAGGGACTTGCAGCTGTAGGGAAGCTGATCTCTGGTAATTCCTCTCCTTCCATGGTGTTCCCTAAACGTCTAGAAATTTTGTTGGTTTCTGGCTTGATGTTATGCTCCGGAGCGAAGAAGCAATCTTAAGGAAATCTGATTCATTTTGTTCAGAATACTCTTTATTTATGCAACATACTCCAGTACGGATAAAGTGAAGCCAGAAACTGGAAAACTCCTCCTTCTTCCCACAGTGTCTGAGCATTTCCTCCTCCCTCAATGACAGGTCATAAATCACATTCCCCAATTAGTTTAGAGTGTGAGCTATCTTTCCTGCCACTATCTATCTTCTCACATTTCATTCTTTGAAGACGCTGTGCTGAGATGTTGTTATGGCTAAATAGTTCCTAACACATTCTTTCACTCCCTCCCCCCCCCTACTATCTATTAGTGGCTCTTAAAGTAATACACAGGTTAAATAGTGAATGTCTGCATCCATATATAATGTCAAGCATAACATTCGATGTTAGCAGCCTTGACATCGAGCTTATTAAGCAACAGGTACAACCTGAGTCCAATAGAGCCTTGAGGGTTACTTTTCCCTGCATTACTGGGCTTAACACTTCTATTGTTCTGGTGAGGGGCACGATAGGTCCACTTACCAGGGGTTCATCCTCGAAGTCGCTGTCGGGCATGTCCAGTGGTTTTTCTGTCAAGGCCAGAGTTCCTCCTCCCAGGGGATTGGACCTCGACAACCTCGGCACTCTTCATGGCGGTCTCCCTGGGTCATTGAGGAGTCTTCCCAGGCTTCCCTCCACCAGATTGGTCTGGCTTGTGCACAGTTTTCGAACAGCATTCTGCAGCCCGGTGCCCTTCTTTACCGCATTTGAAGCAGGCAGTTGAACGTGGTGCCGCTGTGGGGGGTTTTGCCATCTCTCGTTTTTCCGCTGGGGGGAGCGTCTCCATGCTCGGCCAAACCGTCATTGACTTCGGGCTTGATTGATCTCGGCTTCCTCAGCCAGGATGCACCAGTCGTGGAGGCGATCCGGATCTCCCCGGGCGATGCACACGTGGTATAGATCATCGTTCAGCCCATCTTTGAAATGGCCAACTAGGACTTCCTCCAGCCAGTTGACGCAGCATGCCAGGTCTTTGAACTCCTCTGTGTACTCGGCCACCGGGCAACGACCTTGCCTCACCATTTTGATGCGTTCTCTGGCTTTCCGGTCAGCTAAAGGATCCTCGAACCTCCGTCTCAAAGCTGCCATGAATTGATTAAAGTTTCGGAGTTCAGGGGCGTCGGCGTTATGTAGGGTCACCATCCACCGAGCGGCTGCTCCATCCAAGGCCATGGTCACCGCCCTGACCCGTCTGCTGTCACTGGGGATATTTTGGTTGTATTCCTCCATGTAACTCCGGACATAGGCTAGGAAAAATCCTAGCTGTTGGGGTGCCCTCTCATACTTCACGCCCAAGGGTGGGACTTTCCGGTCGGGCCGGTGGGTCCTCCTCCGTCTGGCTCTGCGTCCGTCTCCCCCAGCTGGGGTAGCCTGTGCTGGGGTCACGGTTGCGGCCATTGCTTCCGTAGCTTCCGAGGCGCTGGTGGAGGGACCAGGATTTGCTAGCTCACCCTCTCGGCATTCCTCCTCCTCCAGTCTCGGCACAACTGAGCCCCGGCAGGGGTCTGCTTCTTTTTCTTTAAGGTTTTTGAAAGCTTCCACCATCAGGTTGATGGCTTGTTTAAGGAAGCGATCAGACTGGGTTGGTCTCTCGTCTTCCCCCTCGCTGAGGTTGAGCGACCTCTCCATCTCTCGCTTCCACCCTGGTTGATGGCTGCCGCGTTTGAGGGTCACCTTTCTGGCTTTTGCTTCCCAGTCTTCCTTCTTCCCCATGCCTATTGACCATCTCAACTTTTCCTGATTCTCTCTGGTCTCGGCTTCATCGGATGAGCTGGAGGAATCCGAGCTACTGTCGCTCAGGCCAACCTTGGGGGGAGCTTCCCCACAAAGGTTGCTTTCTCCTTTCTCACCGCCATGGTTCGGCATCGCTTTGCATGGTCCCCACGGTAGGTCCCATGGTAGGTCCCCAAGAAAGCAGAACTCTTGAAACGAACATAATTCCAAAAGGAACTTTTATTGGAAGGTGTTGACAGCAGTAGTAGAAGGCAGGATCTGAGAATTTCCCATGTGAATCAATAGTTTAAAAGAGACAATGAAAACCCCACCCCAACTATCCCTCCAGATGATTCAAACAGGCCAATCCACAGGTGTGAAAATGTGGGAATGGAACAAGGCGCCGCTTCCAAGGTTGTTAGGTCTCCGTGCTTCTTCTCGGCATCCTGAGGTAAGGCAGATGGCCGGTGGCACATTCCATTCTCACCCCGCAAAAGAAACATCAAAGAGGATAGAGCAAGGAACAAAGCAAAGGAAATACACTGTAGCAGCCCCGAGCTCCCCTTCCCCCTCCCAGAAGATTGGCAGAACCCTAAAAGAAACAGAATCCCCAATGCATATAAAGTGATGGGTTCTGACACTACTGCTGCATTTCTTACTGGGATCGCTGAGGGTACTTAGTGTGGAACTTCTTAACCAACCTTGCTGCCCTAACATCAGGAGCAGCACCCCACTCAGCATCCACTAATGGGTAGCCCTTTAGGTATTGTAGGTATTGTAACTTTCCCTTGTAGTATCTGGAATCAAGGATCTTTTTGACCTCATAATGCTCCTCTCCCTTAACTGGGATGGGAGGAGGAGGTGGTTCTCTGACTGGCCTCAATCCAGAGTCTCAGAAGGGTTTTAAAAGACTACAATGAAATACCGGATGAACCCGCCTGAGGCTTTTTGGCAACTTCACCTCCACCATCACCGGATTTATGATCTGGGGGATTTGGAAAGGCCCTATATATTTGGGACCTAACTCCTTCCAAGGTTGCCTCAGGTTCAAATATTTTGTGGACAAGTACATCTTATCCCACACTCTAAATTCTCTCTGGGAAGCTCTTCTCTGATCTGCTTGCCTCTTTTGAATTTCCCTAGCCTTGTTCCGCGTCTCACACACAATGCCCCATGTGGCTTTCAAAGTATCCATCCACTCAGCCAATGACACTGAGGATGGGGTTCCCTGTGGGAGCTCTGGCATGGGTGTGAACCCAGTCCCCGTGGCCACCTTGAAAGGGGTAAAACCTGTGCTACTGTGCACCGAGTTATTATATGCCACCTCCATGAAAGGCAGGAGTTCGGCCCGGTTAGTCTGCTGATAATTCAAATAACAGTGCAGGTATTATCTCTACCAAAGAATTAGTACGTTCAGCAGCTCCATTGGTACTAGGATGTTAGGCGGAGCTAAGTCCCTGGGAGAAGCCTATCATTTTCAAGAACTCCCGCCAAAACTTTGCTGTGAACTGCACCCCCCTATCCGAGATAATGTGCTTCAGGACCCTGTGTAGTCTGTAGATGCACTGCACAAACATCTTGACTAAGACCCAGGCTGAATGAATCTTCGGACACACCACAAAGTGCGCTTGCTTCGAGAACAGGTCAATGACAGTCCAGATTACAGTATTCCCAGCACTCTCAGGCAGCTCCACAATAAAGTCCATGGATATCTCCTCCCATGGGCTAGCGGGGTTGGCTACCTACTGTAGCAAGCCTGGAGGCTTCCCAGGGTAGGCGCTTCATGGAGGCACACACAGGGCAACTGGCCACATAGGCTTCTATGTCCGTTTTCATCTTTGGCCACCAGAACTGTCTCTTTGCCAAATGAAGGGTTTTTACAAACCCAAAATGCCCTGCGGTTTTTGCAGCGTGGCTCCTCTGCAGGACTGAAGTTCTTTGGCTGGGATGTACAATTTGCTCCCCTTCCATGCCAAGCCCTCCCTTAATGTCAAGTCATCCTTATGCCTTTGGAACCATTCGTCCCACCCCAAGGCATCTTTTTTTTTTAAAAAAAAAATATGTTTTATTATTTTTATCGGGATAGAAAGGGAAGGGTAGGTAAAGGTATAACATAGGGTAAAAAACAAGGATTAAACCAAGGGTAAGGATAGATACAATAATGGGGCTACCCCCAACACTAAATCAACGCTTTAGCAAGCAGACTGTCGTCCGGGTATACATATTAAGTATGCATGATTAACATAATACTAAAAAGCTATATTAATAAATTTATCACTATTAATGGTAAAAACTTAACCCAATACATATCATTCATTCTATAAGTAACAATAATCAATATACTATTAGTGATGTATTATTAGGTTAATATAGTTACATATAAATATCAATATAACGCTTATTAATTATAATTAATTATAGTTAAATGTAAACATCTAACCAAAAAGTTAAAAAATAATATTCAAAAGAAAGTACATCATTTATCTTATTTAATTTCATCATCCTTTTTCATTCTGTCTTATTGCTAACCATTGATAAAATTTTTCCCATGTTTTAAAGAAAATTGTGTCTTCTTTCTCTTTAATTTCTAAAGTTAATCTATCCATTTCTGCACATTCCAATATTTTCATAATAATAATCTGGTCAGGTGGTATCTTTTCATTTTTCCAAAATTGGGCAAATGCTATTCTCGCGGCTGTTAATATATGTAAAATTAAATATTCATTCTCTTTTCCGTAATTAGATCTTAATATTCCTAATAAAAACAATTCCGGTTTGAATTCTATCTGTATCTTAGTCATCTTTTCTAGCCATCTGTGAATTTTAAGCCAATATATCTTTGCATTAGGGCATATCCACCAGATATGATAATAAGTTCCTGGTTTTTGTTTACATTTCCAACACATATTTGATACATTTTTAAACATTTTCTCTAGTCTAACTGGTGTCATATGCCATCTATAAAACATTTTGTATAAATTCTCCTTATATGCAGCCGCTTTAGTAAGTTTAATATTTCGGTCCCATAATTTTTGCCAATCTTCTAAGTCTATAGAATATCCAAAGTTCTTAGCCCATACTATCATTGTTTCTTTTACTTGTTCTTCTTCCATCTTCCAGCTTAGCAGAAATTTATAGAGTTTTTTAATCAAATGTTCATCAGTTTTTAACAGTATTTTATCTAGCGGTGTCTGTTCTTTATAAAATCCTGTAGACTTTATATCTTTTTCATATCTTGTCTGAATTTGCAAATAAGACCACCATGTTAAGTCAATACCCTGTTGCTGAAGAATTTGTCTGTCTTTAAGTTTCCCATATTTGTCCAAAATATCTTTATAGCTAACGAGTTTATCATAATTAATTAAATTTGGGTAGGAAAAGGCTTCCATTGTCGAGATCCACTCAGGTATTTTCATGTAAATTTTATGTTTAATTTTTTCCCACTCTGAAAACAGTACATTCCTTATAGCATGATTTTGAAAATATTTATGTACTTTATTTTTCTCATACCACAAAAATGCATGCCAACCTAATTGCAAATCATGCCCCTCTAAATAAAGAAGCCTTTTGTTTCTCAATGTAATCCATTCTTTAAGCCAAAGCAAAATAGCTGCCTGATAATAAAGTCTCCAATCCGGGAGTCCAAAGCCCCCTCTGTCTTTAGAATCTTGTAGTAATTTAATTTTAATTCTAGCTTTTTTACCTTGCCATATAAATCTGATTATTGTAGCGTTTAATTCATCAAAGAATTTTTGATTTAACTTGACAGGAACTGTTTGAAAAAGAAAAATTAGCTTAGGTAAAATGTTCATCTTAACAGTCGCTATCCTTCCTAGTAATGATAATTGAAGATTTTTCCACTTCTCCAAATCCACTTTTATTTGTTTTAGTAATCTCTCGTAGTTGTCTTCTTTTATTGTTGTATATTTTGAAGTTAAATAGATACCTAAATATTTAACTTTTTTAGCTATTTGAAGGTTTGTCTTTTTAGCAAATTGAATTTTTTGTTTATCTGTTAAATTCTTCGTTAATACTTTAGTCTTTTCCCTGTTTATCTTCAACCCCGCCACTTCTCCAAATTTCTCTATTTTCCGCAAGAGTTTAACAGCTGTCTCTAATGGTTCCTCCAAAATAAAAACTAAATCATCCGCAAAAGCCTGTAGTTTGTATTTTTGATCTTTTATCTCCAATCCTTTAATCTCAATATCTTGCCTAATATTTCTAGCCAACACTTCCAATGTAAAAATGAATAACAAAGGGGACAATGGACATCCCTGTCTTGTGCCTTTTTTAATGTCAAAGCTGTCTGTGTAATCTCCATTTATAAGTATCCTTGCTGATTGTTTATTATAAATTGCTTGAATTGCATTTATAAAATTTCCGCCAAAGTCCATCTCCTTCAACTGTTGAAACAAAAATTGCCAATTAAGATTATCAAAAGCTTTTTGCGCATCAAGAAATATAAGCGCCAACTGTTTCCCTGGATGGTTTTCATAATACTCCAACACATTTAAAATAATCCTTAAATTATTCTTTATCTGTCTTTTTGGTAAAAAGCCATTTTGGTCTGAATGGACGAATTCAGTCAAAAATTTCTTCATTCTTTCTGCCATTATTGTAGTAAATATTTTATAATCCACGTTTAGTAAAGATATTGGTCTATAGTTTTTAATTTGTGTACAATCAGTGTCTTCTTTAGGTATAAGAGAGATGTTAGCTTCTTTCCAGGAATTTGGTATTTTTGTCTCTGAAAAAGCTTCATTACAAAGGTCTTTCAAAATCGGACTGACAATGTCTTGTAGAGCTATATAAAATTCTGCAGGGAGACCATCAGGTCCCGGAGTTTTATCCTTTTTTTGTTTTTTTATCGCCTCTGTAATCTCCATCATTGTTATGTTCTCATTTAATATGTATTGCATTTTCTCTGGTACCTTTGGAAGGTCCGCTTCTTTTAAATATTCCTGTATTGTCTCATTCGAAACCACCTCAGTTTTATAAAGTGTCTCATAATAAGCTGTAGTAATTTTTTTAATTGCATCATTGTGACAGTACAATTGGCCTTTTGTATCTTGTAGTTTACTTATCAATCTTTTTTCTCTTTCTTTTTTCAATTTATATGCCAACCATCTTCCAGGTTTATTGGCATTTTCAAAGAAATTCTGTTTACATCGTTTAATCTGTTGTGCCCTTATGTCCATTTCCATTAGATTTAATTTGTGTTTTATTAATTCCATCTGTGTCTTCAATTCTTTCTTTTGTGGATCATTTCGTAGCTCCATTTCCAATTTACTAAATTGTTCTTTCAATCTAAGTTGTGTTTGTTTCTTTTCTTTATTCTTTTTGGCCACATAGGTTATAACCACACCCCTAAAATATGCTTTCGCTGTATCCCATACATTTTGAATAGAAGTTTCTTCTTTCTTATTTATTTTTTTAAAAAAATCCATTTCTTTCATTGCTAATTGCAAAAATTCCTTTTCTTTCAATATAGCTTTGTTCAACCGCCATCTTAGTTTCTTTCTAGTTCCTTTCCACGTCATTCTAATTGGATTATGGTCTGCCCAAATATTAGGTTCTATTTCAATCTCCTGTATCATAGTCTTTAAATCATAAGAAGTCCATATCATATCAATTCGTGACCAGGATTTATGTCTATTTGAATAAAATGTGTATTGTGCTTTATCTGGATTCATTTCTCTCCATATATCTTGTATACCTAATTCGTCTTTCATCTTTAGAAAAGAATTAGATAAGGTATTTCCCCCTTTTTTCCCTTGTTTGTAGCTCTTGTAATCCTGTTTTGCATCAGTTATCGCATTAAAGTCTCCAAGAATACAAAGGTTTTGATAGTTTAATTCCATTAACTTATCATATAGTTGCTGAAAAAATTGGTCTTGTTTCTCATTGGGGGCATATATCGCAATCATCAAAATTTGTTTTTGGTTCCATGTAATTTCCACCATTAATAGTCTTCCTTCATCATCAGCATAAATTTGTTTTGGGTTCATCTTCTCTTTTATATAGAAAGCTACCCCTCTTTTCTTTTGGAGTGCCGACGAAAAATAAAGTTTGCCTATTTTTGGTTGTTCTAGAAGTCTAAAGTGTTGTCTTTTTATATGTGTCTCTTGGAGACAAATTATGTCCATTTTAAATTTTTGTAATCTATAAAATATTTTACTCCTTTTTGATGGGGAGTTAAGACCATTTATATTTGTTGAAAAAATTTCAATTTCTTCCATAGTTTTAATTGTATTTAGATCTCAGCCTTCTAGGAGAAGTTATCTGTCTCTGATCCTTGGGTCTTACGTCTTCTTCTGATTGAGTCTTTTTAGGTTCTTCCTCTTCTGTTTGTTTCGATGCTCCTGCTTCTTCCTCTGGTTTTTTAGATCTGATATCATCTCCTTCCAGAAAGGTTCTATGATTATTAAAAAATTCCTCTGCTTTAAATGGGGTATCCAATCTATATCTTCTCGAGTCCCAAAAAATTAATAATCCTTCTGGGACCAACCATCTAAAATTCACTCCTTTGTTCAGTAGTTTCCTTGTCAAAAATTGATATTCTCTTCGTGCTTCTCTTATTCTCTTCGGGATCTGTTTAAGAACTAGAAGTTCTTTATCTTTATATTTCAGTGGTTGGTCTCTTATTGCTCTCAAAATCTCATCTCGTATTGCTCTTTTAAGAAATCTTACGTGGACCTCTCTGGGAACTCTATTTCTTCTTGCATAGCTTGAATTGACTCTAAAAACCTGGTCCAATTCTTTTTTCATTTGATCCATTTCCATTCCAAGTCGATCCGCCAATAGCTCACACATCAACTCTAACAGGTTCTCATCTTTCTCTTCTGTGATATTTTGGAATCTCAAGAAGTATGACGCCCGTTCCATCTCCATGACAGCGATGCTATCTTCCAATTCCGCATTAACTTGTGCCAATCTCTGGTTCTCATCTTGTAATGCTTCTAATTTCTGATCAACCATCTCCGACTTATCCTCTATTTTTTGTATTCTTTGTTGAGTGTCTATCATCGCCTGTTGGAAAGTTTCCATTTTTTGATCCATTTTAAGAAGATCACTTTTCAAGTCTTCATAATTTTTATCCAAATCTTTTTTCGTTTCCATTTTGGAGTCTGCAATTGCTTGGAGTATCGCTTGCGTATCTTTTTGTTGAGTTTCCTGTTGTAGAAATGTAGTAATTGATTTTTGAGGAGCTGGGCTCACCGAGGTTGAAGCGGGGGCCGAAGAGCCCTTCTTCACCCCTTTAGCCAAATTTGAGATGCTCATCTTCTAGTTGTTGTATTTATTTATAATCCACTGAGGAGCCCAATGGCCAGTTATAATCCACCAGAGGGCCCAATGGCCAATTGTAATCCAATGCCCTCCTATTATCAGGAGACAAGGCACACGTACTTTTAACGGGAAAAAAGAAAAAGGAAAGGAAAAAAGTACTAATGATTCCAACAAAAAATTAAGGAGAAGAAAAAAAAGGGGAACAACAAAAAATTTCTGAAACCATCTCAAAAGGAGGGAGAATAAAAAAAAGAAAAGTAAAAAGAGCAAATGAAAAGGCCAAAAAAAGAAATGTATTTATATCCAAAAGAAAAATCAAAAAGAAAAAGAAAAGCAAGAATTGTGATGTAAAAACAAAAATATTATAAAGAAAAATGATCTAATTGTAAATTAAAAAAATTATTTCACAGTCACCCACAAGAAAAAACAAAACCCTATTTTTTTGCTGTAAAAAATATATAGCTAATTAAAAAGACCAAACATTCACAGAAGGAGCTGGGAACTTCCCTCTCAGTAGCTTTTGAGAGAGATAAGGATGTCTGGGCTTACAGCCAAGTCTTGCAGCTGAAAAAACAAAGCTCTCAGAGAACAAAGAGAGGAAATTTACAATGTAGCCTCTAGGTGGTAAAAAAGGAAAAAAAATATCCGAAGTGGGAACTCAGTTTCAAAGTTCTTTAAAGTTCTTTAAAGTTAATGAAAGTAAAAAAAAAAACACAGAGTGGCTTTTCCCAGTTATTAAGTCTTCCTCTCCTTCCAAAAATAAAATATTTTCTCCAATTAAAAAGGTTTTTAAAGTAATCCAAATCGGTTCTTTCGCTTAAACCGCCATTTATCCGGGAGGGGGGGGAATAAATCCACCTCCTTCCTCCCTTCAGCCTTCCAGCTTCGTTTTAAAGACAGTCTTCAATTAAGTCCACTTCTTAAAGAGAAAAGAAGCATATTCTCACCCGTCCGAGCTGCTTGCCTTCCAAATCAGCTGTTTTCTGTCTCCGACGATCAGCTGGGAATGGCGGCTCGCATAAATGCGATCCGCCTTTCTTTTGCTGGTTCCAGGGGCTGCTTTGGGTTCAGTAAGCCGGCTACCGCCGGCTCCCGTTCCTCAAAGGTTCGCCCTTCGGTGGCCACCCCTCCAAGGTGGCATTTAGCCCAAATGGGCCCGCCAGCGAAGAAATTTCGGACCCGGGGAGCGGAGCAATTTTCCCCGAGTCTACAGTCAGCAAAGTCACCGGAAGCACTCTCCCCATCTTTTAGCAGCTGCATCAGCAAGTCTCTAGCTGACTGTAGAGCAGCCTTTCTCTGCTGCCTCATAAGCGCTGGCACTGTGAGCTGCCTGGACGGGATGATGGAGTTAACTACTTCCTCTCAGGCACTTCTGTACTAGGGCATGCGAGAGAGGGCATCCGCTAGGAAGTTCTTCCCCCCCCCCCGGCAAGTAGCAAAGGGTGAAATTAAAGTGCTTAAAATATGGAGCCCACAGGACTTGCTTAGGGGATAGCTTCCTCGGGGTCTTTAACACCTCTAGGTTCTTGTAGTCCATCCACACTTTGAAGGGGATCTTACTACCCTCTAAAAATTGCCTCCATGTCAGAAGAGCCCATCGGACAGCATAAGCCTCCTTCTCCCAGATGGCCCAATGCCTCTCAGTATCAGTTAACTTGCGAGATGTATAGGCACGGGGCTGCAACTGCCCCTTTTCATTCCTCTGGAGTAAAACTGCCCCCACTGCCACATCGCTAGCATCCGCCTGGATTATGAAAGGATCATCTGGGTTTGGGTGTTTCAAAACTGGCTCTGCAGCAAAGAGCCGCTTCAGTTTTTCGAAGGCCGCTTGGCATTCTATGGACCAGTTTAGTGGCTGACTCGGTTTGAGTTTCACCCCTCCCCTCATCTTGAGCAGGTTGGTGATGGGCAGGGCTATCTGGGCAAAAGTGGGGATGAATTGCCAATAAAAGTTTGCGAACCCCAGGAAGCTCTGCAGCTGCCTCCTGGTCCAAGGGGCCTCCCACTCCAGAATCCCCTTCACCTTGCCCGGGTCCATCTCCACCCCATCCTTAGAAATGCGATACCCCAAGTAATCTAGGCTGGTCTTGTGAAAGTCACATTTAGACAGCTTTGCGTATAACTGGGCTTTTTGCAACTTCTCAAGCACTTCCCTCACTAGCCTTACGTGCTCTTCCATGGTCTCAGTATAAATTAGAATGTCATCTAGGTACACCAGCACCCCTTTATACAGGTGTTCATGCAGGACAGCATGAGACAGCAATGTCTCACGGAAGCCGATGGATGCTTGAATACCATTCTCCCACCCCTGCATTCCATCCACCCCCTCCCTGTTATTGTCAAGCTGCGAGCAAAGGAAAAATGTAGGTGAAAATGCAAGTCAATCTTGACAGGTCGTGGCAACTTTAGCAAAGGGTGACACTTCTAATTCTTCACATAAACTTCCTAAGTATCTTCTCCCAGTATAAAGTTGGCAGAAGTCAATCAAAAAGTATCTTGTGCAGAGAAGGAATAATAAAGATGCCAAGATGGCAAAGGGCACAGTTTGATTCTTGAGATATTGCCACCTGAACACTCTTAAATGTTTAAAAAGAGTAACTTTCTGGCAGTGCTCACAAACACTGGTCATTTTCATGGCACTTAATTTTATTAACAATCATCAGAAATATCCAAATGAAATGAAAGTTGACCTCCCAATTTATTTATGTATTTATTTATCTTTAGAAAATGTTTTGCCTGATTTTTATTGTTTAAAAAAATCGTAAAGCAAACCCTTTATTTGTGATATGCAAGCATAAGCTGTTGGGCTTCCAGTTTTATGTATGAAAACCAGAGGAGTTAAACTCACTATGTCTTTCTTTGGCAGCTCCAGATCAAGCATGCTGTGACTGAGGCTGAAATACAGCAGCTGAAAAGAAAGGTAAGAATGAAGGCTGTGAGGGCAGCTATAAAATCCTTTGCTTCTCTTGTAGACTTGCCAAAATCCGTTCTTGAGAATGTTTTCTAGGAAGGCTGTGAGAGCTGGCTCTGTCGATGTGCCTTGTAAATAGCTGGACTATTTTTAATATTGCTGTGCAAAGCATTTGAAATGGGGTGGGCATTTGAAAGACTTCTCTTTGAATTTTCAAAGCAGCCAACTGGGAAGACATGGGCATGATCTATATTCATCTTTTGCTCAGTGGGTAGTCCTAGACTGGGCACTATCACTGGTGTTTTTGTTTTTATTGTTTGTTAAAGTTAGAGTGACCCCATATAAACTATTTGAGGTGCCACCATGGCAATTGTATGGATTCAGTACAATTTTTCCACAGGTAATTTTATTTTCTTCATTGTTTTCACTTTTCATGTCCAACTGAACTGCTAGGATGCTACCATTTGGAATTTCTGTCTTCTCATGCCTCCCTCCCTTGTTTCCCATGCCTAGTCCCTCTGTCAAATGTTGGAGAGCATCTCCTAGTTTATTGCTTGCTGATTCCTTCTGGCTCCTCTGAACTTTAATTGGAATATGTTACTCTTGCTTTTTCCTTTGCTCTTACTTACCTGTCATTAGGACAGTTATTTTGTTAATGTTGCCCTACACTAAGGGAAATGTATGCTATGCAAGTGTAGTTAGCTTATCAATTAATACTTAACTATTTCCTCTCTCTTGCATTCTCTGTCCTCAGCTACAATCAATTGAACAGGAGAAAGCTCGCTGGCTCATTGAGAAAGACCAGCTAGAACAGAGAGTGGAGGAAAACAAGGAGCGGATGGAGAAGCTGGAGGGATACTGGATGGAGGCTCAGAACTTGTGCCAGGCTATGGATGAGCACTTAAAAGAGACCCAGGCCCAATACCAGACTCTGGAAAGGAAATATAGCAAAGCCAAACGACTTATTAAGGAGTATCAACAGAAGTAAGAACTGACATGTCAGAGCCACTCCATAATTTTCAACCTCCATCCCTTCAGCTCCTTTTTTTTCATAAGCATGCTTACAAAGCCATTTCCAAAGTTAGACTACTTGGATTAGCACTCTACCATCCAATGGGATAGGTAGGGACATGGAACAAATCAGGTTACCGAGAATGGGGAGCATGCCTGATCAAGCCACCTATCAAAATAAGCATAACTCCACATGATTTCTTAAAACACCTGTAGTAGTTGTAATATGATTTTTAAAAATTAAGCTGTGCGCTCTTGATAAAGGATGTTAGACAGATAGGGAAAATGACTAAGCAAAATGGGCCTTCCTGCCTTCTTTTTATTAGTTATGTACGAAGTACTAGCCAAACGTCTTCATTTCACAGCTTGGGGATTGATAGGGAGAGGCTTTTCACAGAATATTTGGAATTTAGGTAGAAACCATACCCTGATTTATATAAGTGGGGTGGGATCTTGAGATGATTGAAAAGGCTATTCCATTTCAATAGGTATGAGGGAAATACATGTTTAATGTTTCTCTATATAAACCATTTGTTGCAAATAATACTGCAAAGGAGAAAAAGATATTACTGTTTTTCTGCCCAATATATGAATGTTGAAGGTCATTACACTTATGGTGAGGATTTTTGATTATGGAGAAAGCATTTAAATTTGATGTGTTCCACCAATGACTGAAATAGAACAGGTCACTGTATCATTCTAGGATTCTACTCTGTTCTGTTGGGTGTATTGAATAGATTGATTAGACTTCTTTAAAAGGGCCCAAGCCCAGAGACAAGACAGATACAGTCAAGTCTAATCCTTTATTTGCTTGCACCCAATAGACAGAATCTTGCCAAACTAAAGCTACAATTTTGTTAGCTACTACCATGTTTCCCCAAAAATAAGACCCGGTCTTATTATTTTTTTCCTCCAAAAGAGGCACCAGGTCTTATTTTCGGGGTGTGTGTGTCTTTTCCACTCACCTCACGGCGGCACCAACAGCCCTGCCCAGCCGGCCCACTTCTTCTGCGGCCAAAGGAGCAGCTTCATTCTGCAGCTGAGAATGGAGCTCAGGTCTGCATTTCACAGTCAGAGGCCTTTCCGGAAGGCCTGTGCAGCCGAGAACCAAGCTTCTCGGCTGCATTGAATCCATAGCTCTGTTCTTGGCTGCACAGGCCTTCTGGAAAGGCCTCTGACTGCGAAATGCAGGCCCGAGCTCCATTCTCAGCTGCAGAATGAAGCTGCTCCTTCGGCCGCAGAAGAAGTGGGCCGGCGAGGCAGGTGTCGATCCATGGGAGGCCTGGCTGCAATGGTAAGCTCCACCCCTGCCCTAGCTTGATTTTTAGGCATGCGCTTCGCCCCAAAACTAGGGCTTATTTTAGGCCCACCCCCCAAAATCAAGCTAGGGCTTATTTTTGGGGTAGGTCTTACTTTCAGGGAAACACAGTAGATATATCCTAAGAGATTCTAGGGTGTGATTACTCTGAACCTCTTCTTCCCTCCCCCATCCAGCTGCACAGTCTCTTAATGTGGGTCTCTTTCTGGGAAGGTTCTGAGTTGGCCAAATCCTCCCCCTCTGCTGCTGCACATTCTATCACAAGAACATTCCGCTGAGCTAGAGGTTCCAGAGCCAAATATACCCCCCTGAAATATTTAGCTGCAGTCTGCAGAACTTTTCGTGAAGGTGCTACTAAATTGTCATTTTACTTACAAAAGGGTAAATTATTAAATGGCAACAAATATTTAATTTAAAATGTAATTAAATTGCTGTATACTAAATAACAATCGCTTTTTCTGTTGGGTCTGCTTACTTCTTTTAGGAATATGGCTCACAACATGCCATTCAAATGCAAGTACAACCTCTGCCTAAAAGAAGTTGTCCCTACTCTAAGAAATGTTATGCTACCATGATCTACCCCTTTTCACCATTGGATAGTGTCTGCATTTCTGACTTTGGTTTTAACCCCCACCCCCTTTCTCCACTTGCAGAGAAATTGAGTTTCTTAAGAAGGAGACAACTCAGCGTCACATCCAAGAAGAGTCTGAATTAGCTCACAAGGAGGAAGTTGACAAGTTGCAAAAGAAGGTGGGCATCAAGGACAGTGCTGAGGGCTTACCATGAGCCCAGAAGGAGAAAGAAGGAAAGGGATTTGCTATGACTGGAGAAGCCTTCTGCCTCAGGATGCATGAGAGAATGCTTGCTGTTGGAAGAACCTAGCTGTAAATATGAACCCTTGTCACAAGGCTGACAGATGGGGAAGGAGTCTAGGACAACTCGCCATGGACAACTTGCCATGGCCAAGTTGCTGTGGGACAACTCTCCATAGGACAACAGTTACACTAATATTGAAGAAATGGTGGAATAGAATCATTAACGAAAGGATGCAAAAGGAGGGACAAAATGAAATGTGAATGACAAAAATTAAAATATTTTTTAAATTATTTTAAATAATTGAATTGTTGCATTGTCCTGTGGCGAGTTGGCCCATGGTGAGTTGTTGTGTGGCGAGTTGGCTGTGGCAAGTTGGCTATAGTGAGTTGACCGTGGCAAGTTTGCCATGGCAAGTTGGATCTTACATCAGGCAGTGTGACCTTATCAGATTTGTCAGGGTGTTTTCATGCTTCTGTTATGTTAAACGTTGATGCACGTGCATGCACATATGTTTGTGTGTGTGAATAGCCCTGAGTTTCTGTCATAGGAATGCCTGATATGAGAGTAAAACCAAAGTGAAAACTTTTTCTGTGAATATCTTGGAAACTCTAATGACTATTTATTCACCAGCTCCCTCTGCAGTGCATTGTTGGAAATTCAGCTCCTAAAAGATATAAACCTGTGGTGGCGAACCTATGGCACGCGTGCCACAGGTGGCACGCAGAGCTGTCCCTGTGGGCACGCGCGCCATCGCCCCAGAGGGAGGCGGGCCCGGGCTGCTCCCCTCCCCCTCTCCACGTGCACCAGCCGGAGGCAAACAGCCGCACCACGCCAAAACCAGCCGTTTGCCGCCTCACGCGTCGCGGCTGTGGGATGAAAGGCACGGAGATGGGAGCACGCAGTGGCACAAGCCGAGCATCGGCCGGCTCCCATTTGCCCACTCCGCCACGTTGTAGGGCCGGAGAGGGGAATGCAGCAGTCATGCAGAGCCGCAGTATGGAACTGCTGGTGGCCGGCAACGTGTGGCAGCTGGAGAGAAAGGGTGAGAAGGAGGAGAAAGCAGGAAGGGTTTCTCTCTCTCTCTCTCTCTCTCTCTCTCTCTCTCTCTCTCTCTCTGTCTCTCTCTGTGTGTGTGTGTATGGGGAGAGAGAGAGAGAGAGAGAGCCAGGAGGGGAAGAGGAGGAGGAGGAAGCCGAGGTGTTACAAAAAAGGGGAGCTTCCCCCTTTCTTCCCCCCCTCTCTCTTTTTTTAACCTCCTCCCACTCCGTTCAGGTGCAGCTGGAGGAAAGGGGTGAGAAGGGGGAGAAAGCAGGGAGAGATTTTGTGTGGGGGGGAGAGAGAGAAAGAGAGATTGAGCCAGCAGGGAAGCGAAAGTGTGGGGAAAGGAAAGTGTTGCAGAGTAAGCAAACTTACAAAAAGGGGATCTCACTCTCGTCTCACACACACACACACTTCCCCCACCCCCTTTAATATCATCTCTTCCCTCACCCCCTTTAATATCATCTCTTCTCCCACCCCCTTTACTATCATCTCTTCCCCCACCTCTTTTAATATCATCTCTTCCCCCACACCTTTAATATCATCTCTTCCCCCACCCCCTTTAATATCATCTCTTCCCCCACCCCCTTTAATATCATCTCTTCTCTCCCCTTCAGCAGGACCCAGGCAATGCCTCTCGCAGAAATTCAGATTCTGGCATCCTTCCATGTATGTGCCGAAGTTATGTTTGCTATTAAAAAGATTCTTAAAGGAAAACAATGCCTAGTTTCTTTTAAAAGCCTCTTCCTTCGGAACCATAACATCATGCCAGAATCTGAATTTCTCTGGCTTGCGTTTATCTTATCTTGCTAAAACTCCTCCCTTACTTTACAGTCATGAGTCACATCTTCCAATTAGGCTGGAAGCCAAAGATTCACTTCCGTTCCTTTACCCGTGCTTTCCTCATAACTCTCCTCCCTTTCTATGTCATCTGAGTTAACTCTAAAAATACCAGACAGTACTGCATATCTTGTCAAAGCAATAATATCCTATATTAACAGCGTTGACATTATTATTGTCAAGGATTTACATACATCCTCTCACATATAACAGTTAACTATCTGAAAGTATAATAGCACTATTGTAGGAGGTGAGTCCATTTTTTAAAATTTTATTTTAGTAAGGGTTCATTTCTTCTCTTTCGTTCTTGGTGAATGAAAAGCAGAGGTATCTGGAAATATCTGTGCCATGTTGCATAACTTGCAGTCCTCCAGATTTTTCTAATTCATGCCTTCAACCCCAGTCAGTGTGCTCAGTAATGAGGGGTGCTGGGACGATAATTCCAACTATAAAAGGAATTGATGTACAGCAGCGCAACAGGGAATGAAAATGGCATAAAAACAGATTGTAAACCTAAGCCATTTGAAATCTGCAGTAAACAAATTCTCCTAGTTTATATTCATATACATACTTAGCGTTACCCTTACTGCCCTTCACCTTGATCATTTTTTCTTACCACTTTTTCCTTTAGCCATTTCCTATTATCTGTGACACTGAGCCATCCAGTCCATTGGTTTCTTCAGCCACATTATGTGCATTTCTTTCCTCAGTTGTCCTACCTCTTCCCCATCCCAAATCCTCCTTACTCTGCCTGGAGAATTTCTCTTCATCTCTTTCTGTTATGTGTTTTTCAGATTTCTGAACTGGAGGCGAAGCTGCAGACTTTGAAAAATTCCAACATGACTTAAAAAACAAGTGAGAGAGCAGAAAAACATATAAACCAACCAGAGAAACTAATTCATCTTGTATGATTATGATTATGGTTCATCGCACAGTCAGATGTTCAGACTGGATTTGGCATTTTGTCTGCCTATCGAGTCCTTCCCAATTATTATTACTATTATTCGCAAGGGACAGTCTTTATTCTTCCCTCAGCCTGTGCCTCGTTCCCTTTGTTTTACTGCAGGGAAAATACTGTAAAGCCCAACACAATCAGAACTACTATAGCAAAAGTAATAAATGGCCTTGCTACCTGTTGAGTATGGAGGAAAGAGGCTGTGAAAAACCAGGTGGGGTGGTAAAATTCTAGATGGACCCACCTCTTGATGGTGATGAATCATTGTCAATTTCTGTGTCCGGTGTGCGTCTTGTGACAATTGAAGAAACAGACCATGGAGGACAGGAAAGTGGTTACACGTGTCCAGCGATTTGTGTTTTCTGTCCCATCTGCGTGATGAGAATCTTATGGATTGGGACCAATGCTCCACTTCTATACATTGACTTGTTGGCTCTTCAGTTCTGCAAGCAACAGACTGGAACATAGAAAGACTCTGTTGGTGACAAATAAGACCAGCAGTTTTCATTTTGCTTTCTGAATCTTAAATCTTTTGAGCCAGGGGGCTTGAAGAGGTGGACGGTGGGAAATTTATCTAGCTTTGAGATTGGAAGATCTTGCCTTTAATTTCCATCCTTTGAACAACTTGGAAACCATTATTCTCTGTGTTTTGTGGTGGGAAATATATCTCATTTCAAAGGAGTGAGTCAACAGGGTTTGCTGACCATCTTTGGAACAGAACAGAGGCTGTGGCCTCCAGAATCACTGCTGGTATCTGAAAAGACAGCATGATCGACTTCTACATCAGGGAAGAAATATTGGCCTGTTTTTCTTTTCTTCATTACATTTTCTTCACATTACTTTGGAAGATTCCTGGAAGTCCGCATTCTGGAGACTAACAAAGTGGACTGTCCCAAGGGACTTGAGGGATCAGACATAACTGCTGAGAACAAATATATCAAGGCAGCTGTAGTCAGGAAATGAAGCCAGAAATTTTAGGAAAACATGGAACTGCCATTCTATATTTGCCAGAAGGAAACTCCAGAGCCCACCAGTTTCTGCTGAATCCATCTCACCACTGTCAGCATTAATGTTTGTTAGGGAAATGGGAATCTGGAACTAGTGTTTAATTTTTTTATTAAACTTATATGCTGGTGTCTCTAGGCAGCTTACAATCATAAAAAACCACAAGATAAAATATTAAAGCGTTAAAGCAAATATTAACACTAAAATTAAGTTAAAATTGACAAGATGGGAAGGAAGGGAGCAAGATGCACATGGGGAGGAGGTGGGGTCTCAGTCCATTAAGCACCTCCAGAATTACATGCCATCTGGCAGAGCCAGGTCTTCAAGCCCTTTTGGAAGGCCAAAAGAGTGGGTGCGGGTCTCACCATGAGGGGCACGATGTCCCAAAGGACAGGAGCTATTAGTTGGGAGCAAAAAATGAAAACAAAGCCCTGCTGGTCAAAAGCAAAGTGCACAATGAATCTTGTCCTTTAATGGTAAGCATTATTGCCTCTTGTCTTCATTCATTACATCACCCCCAGGTCTGAGGACCAGTGCATAGGTCCATTTAGTGCTGGGGTTTAGAATTGGCCTCTCTTGTTGGCATACAGCTAACCCTGGCAGTGACACAATGTCTTCTGAGCTATTGTTGCATATGGTTACCCTGTCAGTATCTTAACTTCAGCACTTTTCCGAAAGAACAGCATAGGCAGTAACTGCAGGAAGGCCCAAACTTCTATGACACCTTAGCTACTTGGGAGTTCTTATGCCACAGCAGTTTTGAACTATATCAGGTGCTGGTGGTAGGTTACACAAGCTGTCCAAGGTACCACAGGACTTCAACTTTTTTTTCCCCCAACCCCTTCACTTAATGAAGCGAAACTACAGTAAATGTTACAGTTGTTATTCCATGTTCCTGCATGCTTATGAATCATGAGCTAGGAAGCAATATTCCAGCAAGCTATTCATTCAGAAGCAAAATATTACACCACAGAGAAGAGATTGCAAAATAACATTTCCATGGAATAGCAAGTCCTTAATGAGCACCACAAGTCCGGAAATCTTCTGTATTCTGTCAGTTTCACGGACAGTTTATAAGATATGCAATGTTAGTGTGAAGGATATATGTTACTGGGACTAATGGCCAGTGTTTTATGCAGGATAATATTAAAAGAGTAAGAAAAAATACAAGATCTATTGTGAAATATAGCATGATGAAACTCAACAAAGATAGCCACAAATGTTTTCTCTATCAATGGACTTTGTTTACACAACTTACAGTACTAAGCCATACTGTAGTTTGTTTGACATTTACCATGTGCAAATCCAGCACAATTGAAGCTTAGTCTATAAACTACAGTAAACATACCATGATTTACATGATGTGTGAAACCAGACTTGTTATTTTCTGGGACAGAATTTGTTTGTTAGTTACTTTGGCCCATTCTTGTGCCTGGATTTTTGCTAAATCTTGTATTATTTAAGTAATTTTTAAACATGCACCAATAATCAAGTCCCATATAAGATTTTGCATATAAAGTAAGCTGATGAGAGTTGAAAAGCATGAAAGTTCCTTCCCTTGCTGATGTTCTCCAAGTGTGTCAAGTTACAGTTCCCATGATTCCAAGCCAGCATATGAGTGTTGTAGTACAGCACATCCAGAAGAGACCAGGTTGGCAAAGCTTCCAGAAACAACTGTTCCAGATTGTTTTTTCTTCTTGTTTTAAAGTACGTAAAAGGGGTGGGTGGGAAAGCATGCACTTTCTCTCATTCAACCACAGCACCACCTATTGGGTTATACCAGGATCATCCTGGTGATGTTAAGCCTTAACAGTATTTTTAATAGCTGTGCGCCCAAAGTTATTTCATATCTTCCATGAGAACTGGCAGTAGAAGTACAGGTAGCCCTCAACTTACAACAGTTCATTTAGTGACTGTTCAAAGTTACAACAGCACTGAAAAAAGTGACTTATAACTGTTTTTCACACAACCATTGCAGCATCCCCATGGTCACGTGATCAAAATTCAGATGCTTAGCAACTGACTCTGACGTTTGCAGTGTCTGTGGGTCACATGATCACCTTTTGTGACCTTCTGACAAGTAAAGTCAATGGGGAAGCCAGATTCACTTTACAACTGTGTTATTAACAAGTGTGGCAAGAAAGGTCGTAAAATGGAGCAAAATTCACTTAACAACTGTCTCGCTTAGCAACAAAAACTTTGGGCTCAGTTGTGGTTGTAAGTCGAGGACTACCTGTATATTTTGTAAAGTTGTTTCAGGAAAAGTAACATTTTTCCTCAAAAGAAATCAACATTATGCTGCTTCAAAAGTTTGGAATTAATTATTTTTAAATAGTACTCTGTCAGTAAAAGTCTGGACTGTTATCTTCAGAATTGTCATATTGTTCTGGTCCTCATGTGCTCATGCACTTTTCACTTTGGGGAAGAAAATCCCAGGATAGTTCCTTCATGTACTGTAATTTCAGAGAGGTATTCTTTACTTCTTTTGGATTAATACTGCTATGGAAAAAAAGACATCAGTGATAATAGATACTGAGTATCATGGTCTGCATTATAGTAGTAGGTTTATTTTGAAGGATGATGACTCTCTTCATTTATTTCTCCAGGACTTACCCAGACAATTCCAGATCCCATAATGAGGACATGTGGTTTATTTGTGATAAAAATCATTCATTGATTCTTCATAATTTGGAATTCAAAGGTTTGGCTATTTTTGATGGGTACAAATTGTTCACAAGATGCATATTCAAGAAGATCACTTCCTAGGGTTAGGTTATTTTTTGCATATTTCCATGATCTGTCTGTATACTCACATTGGTCAAACAGTGACAAATTGGTGGGTTGTTTTCCAAGTTTTATTTATACATGGAATGGGTATTCTATCCACATGCCATGAATTATGAATAACTCAGTGTGGCAAATATTTTGGATTCAGTAGTTGAAAATTAAAAAGTGAGATGTGTCCAATACTTTATCCCAGAATTGGGGAATCAAGGTATTTGGGAAGGGCCACCTTCCTAGCTCCTCTACATTGCAAGGGTTACATTGTAAGTGTTCTCACATACCTATCCTAAAACCCACTGAAGCTAAAGGCATCATACTGTGTGTTCATGCACATGTAACTTGGGGAGTGTGCATTTTAGTGCTGTGTGAATTGCTCAAAAGTTTACCGCAAGTCTAGTTCAGCCATTTACAGCCTGAATCCCCTTTACGTGTTAATTTGTTGTAGCACATTTTCCATCAACTGCTGTGGTGATAATGGAGTTTGTTGTCTGACACCTGAAGGATCCAGGTTCTGGTAGGGTGGCCTTACATGTCTATGATTTAGTGATGTCATTCAAAATGACTCATCCTATACCATGCTCTTTTTATACATACAGGTGGAAGAATTTACAATAATAGCCACAAACAGGAGAAATTGTGCACTACTCCTGGTAACGTGAATTGCCATACATACAATTTGAAAGCCATGGGAAGTAGCTAAAAAAATAACAAGACTCTCCTCCATCTCCATCCTGGATTACAGCAGATTAAGTAGATCTGCATCCAGCAAGATAGTATAAGAGATACACAACATGCTATAACTGGATGAAAAGTGGACAGGCAGTTGTAGTCTGAAAAGCAGATAAGATTTAAAAGAAAGCATCTTAAATTTAATCTTACAAGTATAAATGTGTATGTATATATGTATGTATGTATGTATGCATTGTTCCTGGTTTTGTATTCCAATTGTCCTACCATCTGGTCATATAAATAACACGTTTTTGTTTCCAACCCTGTTCAATTTTTTGAACGTTGCAGAGAAGGAACTTGCATGAATGCACTTGACTGACATAGCTAAAAATGTTCTTCAAGAGAATCCTTATAGAAGAACAAGGGAAAAAATTTGTACAGATAGGTGGATAGGTTGTAACCCATTTATGATAATTCAAATATAAAATCCTCTTTTCATTGTGATGTTTGCCTTTTTTCTTCTCTCTCTCTCTCTCTCTCTCTCTTTCTTGAACAAAAACTATTCAATGCATCACCCAACAGTATAGCCAAGTATGAAAAGGTAGCATGGAATGCACTTTTAAGGTGTCCTGCAATGTGTGCATACAAATGGATGACTACTCCAGAGAATCATATACTGAGAGATATTAATTTGAGTTGAAGATGGGATTGTATAACTCCCCCCATTCATCTGCCTTTTTATAGATGCAACTTTTTGATTGTAGAAAAAATGTGTCCTGAAAGTATCAAGGCAGATTAATGTAACATGAGAGTCCAATGAAGGTAGGAGCAGATAATCCTCTATGCAGTTTAGGGAGGGGAGCTGCACTTTCTTTTTAAAAAAATTGTTCTGCACCTGAGAGCCACTGTTGGGACACAGCAGTAATATGTTTCTGGTTGAGGTGGAATTGTAATGTACACCCCCTATAGGGAAATCGGGGGTAACGGGTGTTTGTTTTTTAAGTAAAATAGCTGCATTGATGCTATCAGGGACTTCACAAATGGCTTTTTACTTTTTTAAAACAAACAAAAATGATTCAACAATTTGCTACAGACATTTGTCAGCAGAAGGAGCTCCAGGAAGTGCAAATAAAAAAGGTGCAGGGCCACATGTGACATTGTGGGCCAGAAGTTGTCCATACCAACATACAGAGGGTCACAAGTTCCCCATGTACATTTTGGAAATGCTAAATACTTGCAGGACTTCACTAAACAGCAGCTCCAGGCCATTCACTGGATGTGTGCGGGTGAAGAATGTTCAGTATAATGTTAGGAGAGAAGATATCTTTCAAAAGTTTATCCTCTCCTTATAATTTGTGCAGCAGAACTGAAAATCATGGAGCCTGTTTCATCCATGTATACACTTAACATTTGTTGTCTACCTGCAACTGCTGGGCATTTAACAGTAGCTGAACATGTGAACTGGCTCTAAATGATGTGCTTATGCAGAATCTCTATGATATTCAATGTCTGAAGACCATTCACAAGGGGAGGTTGTCACTTGCTGATGTAATCATCAGGTGATGAACAGCCATGGTGTAAACTAGCCTGAATCTCCAGCTCATCTGTTTATGACATATAAAAACAGTGACACTGTGAGATTCTATGAAGAAGAAAATAAACTGACATAGAAGTCAAGCAAATCCTGTTTCTCTGCAAAAATCTCACCTGACAATTCTGCAGAACTTGAAAGCTTGCAAATGTGTCCATGCCACTTCTGTTTGTCCTAGTCAAGGCTTTGCCTTACAGGTGCTTTGGGATCGGTCAAGAATTGAGCCTTGTGTGCAGACTTTTGCAGCCGTCCTTCTGCCACTTATCCCACCTCCTCCTCCCCACCCCTTCTGCATATGTCCCAATCTTCTGCTCATTACCCTTTCCGGCTGCCTGGAGGGATGCCTGATACCACCAGCTCAGACCCAGGCCTCCTGGGAAGGTAGAGAAGCCAGGTAGGCAGGCCGGCTGCCCAAGCCAAAAGCTTCAAGGCTTTCAGAAGGGCAACACCGCGCTCGTGTCTTCTTTTTTTAAAAAAATATATTTTATTGATTTTTTTAACATAAACACCTTGGTATTTGGTAAACAGCGTGTTGTCTGGGTTTATGTTTACAAAGTAATCACTAACAGTTAGTTTCTATATTCCAAAGTCCACATAATAGCTTTGCTTGATTTTCTCTTCTTCCAATAATATTCTCTTTGCAACCTTAAATTAATACAGTTCTTATTAATTTGATAGGTAACAAATATAAAGATTTTTCTAAAATTTCTACCAATAATAATCACATCAGTATCATGCCTTTCTATCTGGTCATCTTGGTTGCCTCGTCATGAATCCTGTTTACAATTCTTATTTAAATTTATTTTCCCTACAATGTTCAAAACATTTCTACTGGTTAAAATGTTCCCAGAGTTAATTACCTTAAAGTATTTAAATCTATTTTCATGTCTTAAAAAGTAAGTAAGAAAAAGACACAAAAGAAAAACATAGCAAAAGAAAAGACGTGAGACAGAAAAAGAAAAAAAAGGGGGAAAAAAATAAGAAAATAATATACTACTTAAAATACATATCCCTCTTGAACTAGTATACACTTATTTCCAATTTTTTTCTGTTCTTTTTACCCATAATTAAACCTATGTTTAATCTTTAAATGTTCCATTTAATAAATCCAATCATCTAATCTTTTAACTGTATTCAAAACATTTTTCCCCATTGGAATTTTCTTAAAATCAATTACATTTAAATATCTAAAACATTTCCTTTATATTGATCATCCCAAACATTTTTATATTTCTCATATCAAAAAACAAAATAAAAAAGAGAAAAGAAAAAATACTGTCTTACTTGCAGGGTTCATCCCTCTTAAACTAAAAACTTTCTATTTCTTCAGCCATATTCAAACCAGTGTTTAATTTTTAAATATTCCCTCTGATACACCCCATCATCTAATTCCTCAATTCTCACTTTAGCCCTCTTCTTTTGCCAAGCATCTTTCCCAATCAATATATTCCGTTGAATCAAAGAGTCTTTCCATAATCTTGCAAATTTGTGGAGGGTGGAGCAGAAACGTAGCTGGGGCCCTGCTGATTGGATCTCCATTGTATTTAAACTGCATTTAAACTGCCCAGAGCTTGCTGGGAAGTGCTACAATCTGTACGTTTGTGGAGGGTGGAGCAGAAACGTAGCTGGGGCCCTGCTGATTGGATCTCCATTGTATTTAAACTGCATTTAAACTGCCCAGAGCTTGCTGGGAAGTGCTACAAATCTGTAAGTTTGTGGAGGGTGGAGCAGAAACGTAGCTGGGTCCCTGCTGATTGGATCTCCATTGTATTTAAACTGCATTTAAAACTGCCAGAGCTTGCTGTCAATGCTGCTAACATCAAATGTTTTTGCCTGACATTATATGTGGATGCAGACATTTACTATTTAACCTGTGTATTACTTAGAGCCACTATTAGATAGTATGGAAGGGGGGAGTGAAAGAATGTGCTTGGGAACTAGTTAGCCATAACAATATTTCAGCAGAGCATCTTCAAAGCTGGATGAAATACGAGGAGATAAAATATAGCACGTTATGGAACGGGAGGGAAAGTTCACACTTTAAACTAATTGGAGAATGTGATTAATGACTGTCAAATGAGGGAGGGGAATGTGCTCAGATACTGTGGGATGAAGTAGGAGGGTTCAGATTTTGGCTTCGTTCATGTATGTGCCGAAGCTATGTTGCCATTAAAAAGATTCTTAAAGGAAAATAATGCCTCAAGTTTCTTTGAAAAGCCTCTTCCTTCGGAACCAAAACATCAAGCCAAAATCCAACAAACCTTTCAGACTATTAGGGGTTCCGAACCCCTAGTCACTATTCCTAAAACTAAAGGGATAGACTGACAAAGATTCGGAGAAAGGAACATCATGGAAGAAGAAGAATTGCCTGAGATCAGCACCCCTGCAGCAGCAAGTTCCCCAGAGAGGGGAGCAACAGCGTGCAAGCCGGTAGAGAGAGAACCCTCGCAAATCCCCCAGCTGGGAGCAAGGCCAAAGAGATTAGGAGAGCTGATCTGGTCTTCAGACTGGGAGAAACCGAGCGTGGAATCTGGAGATTTCGTAACAGCTTCTCCATCTTCAAAAACTTCCAAGACGGATGAGTTGGAGCCACAACAAAGGGATTCTCACAGATTACATCCCTTACACCAGTGGAGAACTGCCAAGCCTTCTGCCGCTGAAGACTCGGGTGAGTGGAGATATCCAATTGCCACCCATAGTCAGTCCGTGGAGAATTTGGCAGAGAAATTTGAAACGTTAGAAGTGAGGGGCGCAGAACAATCCCTGCTGAGAGAGGCCCCCAGCCCCTCCCTCGCAGACCAAACAGTTTACCAATCCCTGGAGCCCCCTGCCAGGGCCTCCAGCCCCACAGAGAGAGGGAAACCCAGCCTGGGCCCCCTGCCTCAATGGGGAGTTTGGCAGCCCCCGCAGACGGAGGATCAAAGGCCTCTGAGCGTGCGTCAGCTAATAGAGGCCTTACAGCAGCTTGGGGTGGTGCCAAAGCCAGGAGAGCAACAGCAGGTGGGGCCACAAATGAGAGGCCCAGCAACCGTGGAGGGGCCTACAGCAGCAGAGGGCGCCATCACCTCCCGCAGGCCAACAACAGAGAAGGCAGCAACTGCCCCCACCTATTCAGCAACCTTTAGAAAACCTCCCACGATTCGAGAGGCCAGCACTGCCAGTATTGCAACCACAGCAGGGTGGAGGACCGCAGGCCCCGAACGTGCGACCCCTGGGCATACGACAGCAACCAGGGTGGGGGCAGCCACGACTGGGAGAGCCACCTTTACAGTGGAGAGCTCAGCAGCCGTTAAATCAGCAACAAGGGTGGGCCCAGCAGCAACAGCCACAGTGGGGCCCACAACAGCCTATAATTGGCCCACCCTTCAGAGCAACTTTTGATGGGGAAGCTAATTTTTTTCAGAGAAATTTTTTTTTTCAGAGAAGCTAATTTTTTTCCTCAACCAAGTACGTTCTCATTTAAATCGCTGGGCCTATCTCTACCCAGACCCAGGTGCCATGGTTGATGTCATTGCGTCCAACCTAGAGGGAGAGGCATCCGAATGGCTAAACAATTTATATAATGAGCAAGCCCCTGAATTAGATAATCCCCCACCTCTTCCTCCTAGGGCTGAGAGAAAGATTTGAGGACCCTTCCATTAGCCTTAGAGCAGGAGGACTAATCCACAAAATAAAACAAGCCGGCAGACCTGCTCTAGAGTATGTGCGCGAATTCCGCAAGGTAGCCGGTCGAATAGAGGGGTGGCCTGAGCAATCTCTAATCCATCTCTTCATTGAGGGATTAGATGACCACCTCTCCCAGGCCTGCATTATTCGGGCAGTACCTGATCAACTGCACGAGTGGTACCAGACAGCGGTGAAGCTGGACGTTCAACTCACCCGCTATAAAAAGCCTCCCCCACCTGAACCCGAGATAAGACCAGAGCAACCCAGATGACAACCACCACCCCGAAAGCCCCCAATGGCTACGACCACTGAAAGGCCCAGACCACCTGCAGGTTCGCCGATCACATGCTTCCGATGTGGACAGCAGGGACATCAAGCATCGAACTGCCCGGTCCCCTACCCCCGACAGCAGAACAGACCGGCACCTGCAGTGAGAAAAAGACCTAGCCAACAGCCATCGAGAGAAAAATCCAGCGGGATCGCACACCAACTCGTTGCCCAAGCTACCTCCCCTACACAGGAGGACGCCGGAGCTGAGACTGGACCCGCCGCCGCTCTACCCTTTTTTGACAGCGATGACGAAGGAGAGAACGACCCAATGGTGAGTCGACCTGTCCCTCCTTTCACACTGGCCGCAAGGCTAATCAGCCCTAAGTCAGGAGCACAGACAGACTTAAAAGTGCTAGTGGATTCTGGATGCTCCCGATGTATCATTAGCTTGCCCTTTGCCATGAAATTGGGAGTACGAGCAAAATCGCTCTTCAAGCCAATGAGGTTTGAGCAAGCCGATGGCTCCCTGATGGGAGGAACTTTTGTCACGCAACTAACTGAGCCTCTACGCCTAGAAATAGGTGAGCACTGGGAGTTCATACGCTTCCTGGTGGCTCCAAAACTGACCGAGGCTGTGATCCTAGGATTAGCCTGGTTGGACAAATGGCAGCCATTTATCTGGTGGGAGAAAGGGATGAGAACTGTGAGGCTACCAATAGGGCCAACCCCCCCCCTCCCGATTCAACAGATGTTGCGGAACACTTTAGGCCACCTAATGAGCGAGCACATATAGCTGCCTCACCGTCACCAGACGAATCACTCATCCCCAATGAATACCGGGACTTAGCAGAGGCATTTAGTGAAAATGAATGCGATGTCCTACCCCCTCACAGGCCCAATGACTGTTCTATCGAACTGGTGCCAGGAGCCAAACTCCCACGCCCAAGAATGTACGCTATGTCCCCCCTCGAAATGGAAGAGATGCAGCAATACGTAAATAAAAACCTAAAGAGGGGGTTCATTGAACGGGCCAAATCTACCATGGGAGCCCCCGTGTTATTTAAAGAAAAAAAAGATGGGTCTATTCGTCTCTGCGTAGACTATAAGGGTCTCAACACTGTAAGTGTGCAACACAAATACCCCCTCCCCCTCCTACAGGACTTATTAACTCATCTGGCTAAGGGGAGTGTCTTCACTAAGTTAGACCTAAGAGAGGCATATTACCGAGTGAGAATAAAGGAGGGAGACGAGTGGAAGACTGCCTTCAACTGCCCCATGGGGAGCTATCAATTCAAGGTCATGCCATTTGGATTACAGGGGGCCCCAGCCGTATTCATGCAGTTGATTAATAAGGTCCTACATGATCACTTGTACAAAGGGGTCCTGGTGTACCTTGACGATATCCTTATATACAGCACGAATATGACGGATCACATAAAGCTGGTGAGAGAAGTGTTAAAGAAACTACTGAATGCCAAGCTTTATGCCAAATTGTCAAAATGTGAATTTCACCAGACCCGATTAGATTACCTCGGCTACAGAATCTCCAACGAAGGCATTGAGATGGATCCAGCCAAGGTGAAAACTGTAATTGAATGGCAGCCCCCCAAAACCCACAAACAGCTCCAGAGCTTTCTAGGTTTTGCCAACTTCTACCGTCAATTCATCCCCTACTTTGCCAAGATTGCCCTACCCCTTACAGATTTACTCAAAACAGGAGAAAAAGGAGGGAAGCCGCGACCGGGCCAACCACTAGCATGGACTATGAACTGTCAAACAGCTTTTGAGAATTTAAAGAGACTATTTGCTGCTGAACCGGTCCTAAAGCACCCCTGCCCAGGGGAACCCTTTGTAATACAAGCCGACGCCAGCGACGTGGCAGTTGGAGCTGTATTACTTCAAAAGAATAAGAATGGAGTCCTGCAACCCTGCGCCTACACCTTCAAAAAATTTACGGAAAGTGAACAGAGATGGGCAATATGGGAGAAGGAGGCCTTCGCAATTAGATGGGGGCTGTTAAACTGGCGACACTACCTAGAGGGGAGCAAGGTGCCATTTGAAGTATGGACAGATCACAAAAACCTAGAGGCACTGAAAACTCCCCGCAAATTGTCCCCAAAGCAAGTACGGTGGGCACAGTACTTTAACCGCTTCAACTTTACTCTAAAGTACATACCAGGGAAAAAAAACTTCCTAGCTGATGCGCTATCTAGATTGCCCCAATACAAAAGCGAACGTGAAGAAGTTAATGAGGCGATTATCTCCAATCCACAACCTGTTGCACAAATCACGCCTCGCAGGGTCCCAAATCCGGATGACCCTGGAGCAAAGAAAATAAAACGAGAGCTCCTCACCGACCAATGGTTCAAAGATAATCAAACCTCCTTGACGTGCCGGGATGGTTTGGCTTACAAGGGGGGGAAACTGTATTTGCCCGAATCCCTCCGTCTTAATGCTCTCAAATACAGCCATGATGTAAAACAGGCTGGATACTTTGGATACCTAAAAACTCTACATCTCACCTGCCGGCAATTTTGGTGGCCGGGATTGAAACAGGATGTGGAAAACTATGTGAAGAGTTGTACCGTATGTGCCACAATGAAAAGAATCCTAGGGAAAACCCCTGGATTACTGCAGCCGGTGGCAGACCCTTACCAACCCTGGGAAGAAATAGCTATGGACTTTATCGTAGACCTACCTGAAAGTAAAGGAAATACTGTCATCTGGACTGTAATAGACCTGTTTTCGAAGCAGGCTCATTTCATCACCTGCAAAGGGCTCCCATCTGCCCAACGACTGACTAAATTGTTCCTGAAACATATCTACCGACTGCACGGCGCCCCTAGGCGAATAATCTCAGACGGGGGTGCAGTTCACAGCAAAGTTTTGGAGAAGTTTTCTTAAATTAATTGGATCATCTCAAGGCTTATCATCTGCTTTTCATCCGGCCACCAATGGAGCTGCAGAATCCGCTAACAAAATGGTGGAGCAATATCTCAGATGCTACGTATCCTATCAACAGACGAACTGGACTGACCTCCTCCCTTTTGCAGAGGTGGCGTACAACAATTCTGTGCACAGCAGCACTGGCTACACACCTTTCAGAATAGCCACAGGCAGAGTTCGGTCCAATTCCTGAACATCCCCAAGTGCCAACCGCTTCCCAGACACTTGACCAATGGGTGAGGGGATGGGAGGAAGTTTGGAGAAACACAAAAGCTGCTTTAAAAAAGACTAGCAGACAACTTTGTCTCCCAAAAAGTAGAGAAGGGAACTAGGGGATTAGCCATTTTGGATCTAATTCTCACTAACAGAGATGAAATGATAGAAGGTGTTGAAGCCACAGGAACCTTCGGAGGAAGTGATCATGCAATATTGGAATTCAACATTATGGAAGCACAAGCAATAGAATGTTATGGTTCCAAAGGAAGATTGCCTTTAATGAGAAACATGAGGCCTTTACCTCTTAGAATCCATTTATTGCAAAAATAACCTTGGCACTTACATGGACGGATGCCAGAAACTGAATTTCTCTGGCTTGCGTCTTCCTTTTCTTGCTATACCCCTCCCTTATTTTACAGTCATGAATTACGTCTTCCAATTAGGCTGGAGGCCAAAGATTTACTTCCGTTTCTTTCTCGGGCTTTCCTCACGAATCTCCTCCTTTTCTGTCTTCTGAATTAACTCTAAAAATACCAGACAGTTCTGCATATCTTGTCAAAGCAATAATATCCTATATTAACAGCGTTGACATCCGCCCCCCCTTACAAAAAGGACAGATCCTGTAATGTAAGCAAAAGCATATATTAATGATTAGTTTTCGGTTTGTTGGGGTGTTTCATATGAAACCTTTTGACGAGCCTGTCAGCTTTCACCTCACTGGATTTCACCCAAGTAGCTTCAGACAACGGGTATCCCTTCCATTGTACTAGGTACTGCAATTTCCCTTTAAAAATTCTAGAATCAAGAACACGTTTCACTTTGTAATGGGTTTGCCCCGCAACTACGAGGGGCCCAGGTGCTTTCTTCAGGGGAGGTCTTAAAGTGGAACCCCGATAAGGTTTTAACAAGCTACTATGGAAGACAAGGAAGTTTTTTTTCCCTGGGATGTACTTTAGAGTAAAGTTGAAGCGGTTAAAGTACTGTGCCCACCGTACTTGCTTTGGGGACAATTTGCGGGGAGTTTTCAGTGCCTCTAGGTTTTTGTGATCTGTCCATACTTCGAATGGCACCTTGCTCCCCTCTAGGTAGTGTCGCCAGTTTAACAGCCCCCATCTAATTGCGAAGGCCTCCTTCTCCCATATTGCCCATCTCCGTTCACTTTCCGTAAATTTTTTGGAGGTGTAGGCGCAGGGTTGCAGGACTCCATTCTTGTTCTTTTGAAGCAATACAGCTCCAACTGCCACATCACTGGCGTCGGCTTGAATTACAAAGGGCTCCCCTAGACAGGGGTGCTTTAGGACCGGTTCGGCAGCAAATAGTCTTTTTAAATTCTCAAAAGCGGTTTGACAGTTCATAGTCCATGCTAGTGGTTGGCCCGGTCGCGGCTTCCCTCCTTTCCCCCCTGTTTTTAGTAAATCTGTAAGGGGTAGGGCAATTTTGGCAAAAGAGGGGATGAATTGACGGTAGAAGTTGGCAAAACCTAGAAAGCTCTGGAGTTGTTTGCGGGTTTTGGGGGGCTGCCATTCGATTATAGTTTTCACCTTGGCTGGATCCATCTCAATGCCTTCGTTGGAGATTCTGTAGCCGAGGTAATCTAATCGGGTCTGGTGAAATTCACATTTTGACAATTTGGCATAAAGCTTGGCATTCAATAGTTTCTTTAACACTTCTCTCACCAGCTTTATGTGATCAGTCATATTCGTGCTGTATATCAGAATATCGTCAAGGTACACCAGAACCCCTTTGTACAAGTGTTCATGTAGGACCTCATTAATCAACTGCATGAATACGGCTGGGGCCCCCTGTAGTCCGAATGGCATGACTTTGAATTGATAGCTCCCCATGGGGCAGTTGAAGGCAGTTTTCCACTCATCTCCTTCTTTTATTCTCACTCGGTAGTACGCCTCTCTCAGGTCTAATTTAGTGAAGACACTCCCCTTAGCCAGATGAGTTAATAAGTCCTTTAGGAGGGGGAGGGGGTATCTGTTTTCCACACTCACAGCGTTGAGGCCCTTATAGTCTACGCAGAGACGAAGAGACCCATCTTTTTTTTCTTTAAATAACACGGGGGCTCCCACAGTAGATTTGGCCCGTTCAATGAACCCCCTCGCTAAGTTTTTATTCACGTATTGCTGCATCTCTTCCATCTCGAGGGGGGACATGGCGTACATTCTCGGACATGGAAGTTTGGCTCCTGGCACCAGTTCGATAGAACAGTCATTGGGTCTGTGAGGGGGTAGGACATCGCATTCATTTTCACTAAATGCCTCTGCTAAGTCCCGGTATTCATTGGGGATGAGTGATTCATCTGGTGACGGTAAGGCAGCTATGAGTGCTCGCTCATTAGGTGGCCTAAAGTGTCCCGCAACGTCATTTGAATCAGTGGGAGGCTCAGGCCCTATAGGTAGTCTCACAGTTCTCATTCCTTTCTCCCACCAGATAAATGGCTTCCATTTGTCCAACCAGGCTAAGCCTAGAATCACAGTCTCAGTCATTTTTGGGGCCACCAGGAAGTGAATAAACTCCCAGTGCTCACCTATTTCTAGGCGTAGGGGCTCAGTTAATTGTGTGACTAAAGTCCTTCCCATCAGGGAGCCATCAGCTTGCTCGAACCTCACAGGGTTGGAGAGTTGTTTTGCCCGTATGCCCATTTTCATGGCAAAGGGTAGGCTAATAATGCATCGGGTGCATCCAGAATCAATTAGTACGTTTAAGTCTATTTGTGCCCCCAACTTAGGGATTGTAAGCTTGGCAGCCAGTGAAAAAGATGGGATTTGTCGACTCACCATCGGGTCGTTCTCCCCTTCGCCGTCGCCGTCAAAGGAGGGTAGAGCAGGGGTGGGTCCACCTGGAGCCCCGGCATTCTCTTGTGTGGGAGGTGTAATCTGGGTAACAGGTGCTTGCGTGGCCTGGTTGGATTTTTCTCTCATTAGCCGCTGGGCAGGTCTCCTTCTCGTCGCTGGTTCCGGACTGCTCTGCAGTTGGGGGTAGGGGACTGGACAGTTTGCTGCTCGATGTCCCTTCTGTCCGCACCGGAAACACTTAATTGACGGGCCTGCAGGTGGCCCGGTTCTTTCAGTCATCGTGGTAGCCGGAGGGTCTCGTGGGGGTGATTGTTGTTCGGATTGCTCTGGTTGCTGCTCAGATTCAGGTGGGGAAGGCTTTTTATAGCGGGTGAGCTGAACATCTAGCTTCACCGTTGTGTGATACCACTCGTGCAGTCGGTCAGGTACTGCTCGAATAATGCAGGCCTGGGAGAGGTGGTCATCTAATCCCTCAATGAAGTGATGGATTAGGGACTGCTCTGGCCACCCCTCTATCCGACCTGCTATCTTGCGAAACTCTCGCACGTACTCCAGGGCAGGCCTGCCAGCTTGTTTTATTTTGTGGATTTGTTCTCTTGCTTTTAAGTCAAGGGATGGGTCCTCAAATCTTTCTTTCAGACACAGGAGGAAGAGTTGGGGGTCTTCCAATTCTGGGGCTTGCTCATTATATAAATTGTTCAGCCATTCGGATGCTTCTCCCTCTAGGCCGGACGCAATCACATCGACCATAGCCCCTGGGTCTGGGTAGAGATAAGCCCAGCGATTCAAGTGCGAGCGTACTTGGTTAAGGAAAAAAATCAGTTTCTCTGGGTCCCCATCGAAGGTTGCTCTGAATGGAGTAATTATATGTTGTTGGGGCCCCCACTGTGGCTGTTGCTGGCCCCATCCTGGTTGCTGGTTTATGCCCAGGGGTTGCACGTTCAGGGGCTGGGGCCAATCTCCTTGTTGTGGCCGTCCTCCCTCTAGCTGCTGATCTCCTGGGCCCTGCACCACCCCAATCTGTTGCAAGGTCCCTATCAGCTGTGGTGAGCTCAAAAGTCGTCTGCTCCCTGCCTGCTTCGAATGCCATACTCCCTATTGTTGCAGAGGCCTCAGACATGGATTCCCTCTCTCTTCAGGGCTGGGGTCCCTGATAGAGGAAGACAGGGTCTGAAAGGCTGTCTGATACGAACTGGAGTGGCTGTAGGCTTCTCTTTTCAGGGGTGGGTCTCTGCCTCTCTCCCCTGGGGTTTGAGATATTTCCAGTAACTCACCCAGGCCTTGAGTGGCAGTTTGTCCATTGTTTGTCCACCGATTTTCATTCGTCTGCCCAAATTCATCTTCCCACAGCATGCTGTCTGTCACCTCCCCCTCTGGGATATTAGCAGCTGCCGGGCTGTATTTAGCAAACTCCCGTTTCATGATAGATTGTCCTCCCCCTGAATTCTTCTTATTCTCACTCCAGCCTCGGAGAAAGAGGTGGGGGTAATGCACCTCCATTTGGTTGAAAAGGGTTTAGTTTCTGGCATGATGTTATGGTTCCAAAGGAAGATTGCCTTTAATGAGAAACATGAGGCCTTTACCTCTAGAATCCATTTATTGCAAAAATAACCTTGGCACTTACATGTACGGCTGCCAGAAACTGAATTTCTCTGGCTTGCGTCTTCCTTTTCATTGCTATACCCCTCCCTTATTTTACAGTCATGAATTACGTCTTCCAATTAGGCTGGAGGCCAAAGATTTACTTCCTTTTCTTTCCCGGGCTTTCCTCACGAATCTCCTCCTTTTCTGTCTTCTGAATTAACTCTAAAAATACCAGACAGTTCTGCATATCTTGTCAAAGCAATAATATCCTATATTAACAGCGTTGACATAGAACACAAGTCAAACTAGAGTCTTGGATTTTAAGAGAGCTAATTTCAATAAACATAGAGAGAGCTTGGGAAGGATTCATGGATGAGAATCCTCAAGGGGAAAACAACTCAAGAAGCTTGGGAAATTTTGAAAAGTGAGATAATAAAAGCCCAGTCTAGCACAATACAACAAAAGAAGAAAAATAACAGCTCTCAAAAGAAACCAGCATGACTGCATAAAGAACTCTCTGATAAATTGAAAGATAAAAAGGACAAGTATAAAAAGTGGAAAGAGGGGCACATAACTAAGCAGAATATCAGCAAATAGTCCCAAGCCTGCAAAGATAAGTGAGGAAAGCTAAGGCTCAAAATGAACTAAGGCTTGTCAAAAAATAACAAAAAAAAAAGCTTCTTTCAATATGTAAAAAACAAGAAAAAAGTGAAGGAAATTATTGGTCTTAGTGGGTGAAAGTGGCAAGAAGGTGACAAGCAACAGGGAGAAAGCAGAACTATTTAACTCGTTTTTTTGCATCTGTCTTTACACAAAGGAAAAAAACAGACCCACCTATCAAAACAGTGCCATAAAAACAGAATAGAAACACAAGTTAAGATAGGCAGAAAATGGTAAGTGGCACCTGTCCAGCCTAGACGAGTTCAAATCACCAGGACCAGATGTATTACACCCCAAGGTTCTCAAGGAACTGGCAGGTGTGATCTCAGAACCACTGAACTATATTTTTCAAAGATCCTGGAGCACTGGGGAACTACCAGAGGACTGGAAAAGAGCTGATGTAGTTCCCATCTACAAAAAAAGAAAAAAAAAACGGATCCAGGAAATTATAGACCTATCAGCCTGACCTCAATACCTGGGAAGATTCAGTGAACACCTAGAGGCAAACAAAGTCATTACTAAAAGCCAACGTGGGTTTGTCAAAAACAGATCATGCCAGACAAATCTTATTGCATTCTTTGACCAAGTGACAAAATTAGTGGATCAGAGGAATGCTGTGGATATAATTTACTTGGACTTCAGTAAGGCATTTGATAAAGTAGATCACAACCTACTACTTGATAAGATAGAAAAATGTGGGTTAGACAGCATCACCACCAGATGGATTCGTAGCTGGCTGACCAGCTGTACTCAGCGTGTGGTCCTCAATGGAACTGCATCTACATGGAGGGAAGTGTTTAGTGGGGTGCCCCAGGGCTCTGTTCTGGGCCCAGTACTCTTCAACATCTTCATCAACGATTTGGACGAGGGGGTAGATGGGGAACTCATCAAATTTGCAGACGACACCAAGCTGGCAGGAATAGCCAACACTCCAGAAGACAGGCTTAAGATACAGGAGGATCTGGACAGACTTGAACACGGCGCTATCTAACAAAATGAAATTCAATGGTGAAAAAAGTAAGGTTCTACATTTAGGCAAGAAAAACCAAATGTACAGGTATAGTATAGGGGGTACCTTGCTCAATAGTAGTAACTGTGAGAGGGATCTTGGAGTCCTAGTGGACAATCACTTAAATTGAGACAGCGTGGTGCTGCAGCTGGCCAAAAAAGCCACACAGTGCTAGGCTGCATTAACAGAGGGATAGAATCAAGATCATGTGACGTGTTATACCACTTTACAATGCTTGGTAAGCCCACACTTGGAATACTGCATCCAGTTTTTGGTCACCACGATGTAAAAAAGATGTTGAGACTCTAGAAAGAGTACAGAGAAGAGCAACAAAGATGATTAGGGGACTGGAGGCTAAAACATATAAGAACGGCTGCTGGAATTGGGTATGTCTAGTTTAATGAAGAGAAGGCCGAGGGGGACATGATAGCAGTGTTCCAATATCTCAGGGCGCCACAGAGAAGTAGGGAGTCAAGCTATTTTCCAAAGCGCCTGAGGCAGGACCAAGAAGCAACGGATGGGAAACTAATCAAGGAGAGAAGCAAACCTAAACTAAGGAGAAACTTCCTGACAGTTAGAACAATTAACCAGTGGAACAACCTGCCTCCAGAAGTGGTGAATGCTCCAACACTGGAAGTTTTTAAGAAGAGACTGGACAGCCATTTGTCCGAAATGGTATAGGGTTTCCTGAGGGCAGGATAGTATCAGAAATTCTAGTTTCCCACAGAAGAAACCAGGCCATCCTGTTCCAGCTCATTTGCTGAAATGCACTTTGGTAGATACATTTGGTAGCAAGAGTGCCTGGATGAAGCCCCAGTTGTGTAGGAGACAACAAAAGACCATATCCAGAAACAGAGCAATATTCCATGCACATATACAGTATTCTGTAGGGATCTCTACTTGTCCCAATTACATGCATTTACCAATGTTCTATAGGAAAGCTCTCTTTGCATGGAAAGCTGTTCTATAGACTCACTATCACTCACTCTCTCACTCACTCACTCACTCTCACACACACAGAGGGCAAGAGGGAGAGAATTATGGACATGTTGATTAAAATATTGGCATCTGCAGTAAACATTAATATGAGTACATTTTTACAGGGGATCAAGTACTTATAAGAGAGACACTCTCCTAGATCCTTTTGAGATGATCCCTGAGATCCAAAAGTGATTCCTGTTTGCAGGGATGCACTTGGGAATGCCATGTAAACTTCAGCCTTTTCCTTTCCTGGCTCTGAGAAAACCCAGAAGGCTTCTTGGGTGCCTTTGTTTTCCTATGGCAATGCCCCTTTTCCTCTGTTCCCCACCTTCTTCCAAACCCTCTCTACCACCCCACCTCCTGCCCTCTTTCCTGCCCAGGAGATTCCATCTCACCTCATTTCCCTAATAGGCAGGCCTAAGCAGTGGCTGACATGTAGCCCAGTTATATGGGATCCCCCCCCCTAACTCCTCTATATACATGGACTCTTGGTATTCTATTTGTAGCTCCAGAGACTCAACTGAGTGGAGCAATTGTTGCTATATGGGGGGTTTTAGGGGCAAAGTAAATGCCTTAAACTTTGAATTTCATCCCTTAAAAATAGCATATTCCTCCAATTAGGTCTGTTCTTTTCTTTAGGGCAAATATTTTTCCAAATCAAAAAGAAAAAGAGACAAACCCTTACCCATTTTAAATTCCAGATCCAGAGCAGCACAATAGGAGACATAGTAATCAAAAGATGTACCCCCTAACGCAGGGGTCCCCAAACCCCAGGCCACAGACCGGTACTAGTCTGTGGCCCATTAGGAACCGGGCTGCACAGCTGGAGGTGAGTGGCAGGTGAGTGAGCGAAACTGAAACCATTTTCATGGAGTTTCCTGTATGGTAATTTCTGCTCCTGTCATTGCGAGGTATCACAGGATTACATAAATACTTCTGTGTGCTTGCGATTATGTTGTTCCTCTCTTGCAGGGTCATACGAACCCTAGGCTAAAATGGGGTTGGGTAAGTCCAGCATGTTGTGGGAACCAAGGCATTGCTTTAGCATATTGGGCAAATCAAGGCTTCATATTAAGCCATGGTATGTTTTATTTCTTGGGACACATCATGTCATGCAAACACAGCAACTGTGTTTTCTTTATCTTATGTGAATCCTGCCTTAGAGCTAATGCCATGGTGGCGAACCTATGCCACGCGTGCCACAGGTGGCACGCAGAGCCGTCCCTGTGGGCATGCGCGCCATCGCCCCAGAGGGAGGCGGGCCCGGGCTGCTCCCCTCCCCCTCTCCACGTGCGCAAGCGCTTTCGCTTTCTTTCTCTGCACCGGGAGTCAGGGAGCAGCTGCAAGAACTGGGTGGGGAGAGGTGAGAAGCCAGAAGCAGCACAGAGAAAGAGGTGTCGAGACGAGCTCAAGGGCCAGGGAGGGAATGGGGAAAAAGATCGCTCTTGCCACGATCTCCCTTCTGCTGGCCACTGGGAAGCCTGGCAGCATGGCTTGGCATGGCTACACCGGGAAACTCCAGCGCCCCGGACTTGCAAGTGAGTTGCGGCGGCAGCAGGGCGATCCGTGAGGGGGGTGGGGGGGAAACGGCGACGGTGGCAGCCGGAGGCAAACGGCCGTGCCATGATGAAACTGGCCGTTTGCCGCCTCGCGCCTCACGTTGCGGCAAACGGCTGGTTTCGGCGTGGCGTGGCTGTTTGCCTCCGGCCGGAAGCAAACGGCCGCACCACGCCGAAACCGGCCGTTTGCCGCCTCCTGCCCAGTGCTGCTGCCATGAGGCTGCGGAACAAGCCAGGCGGAGGTAAGGAAACGGGTCAGGGCTCTGCGAGGGTTGGGTCAGGGAGGCGGGAGAACGGCGCTCTGCGAGGGTTGGGTTGGACACACGTGGGGCTGCTGCCTCACTTTCCGTGCCGGGGCTGGGATGGACTGGGCGCGGAGCCTCCTCGCCGCTTCTTCCCCCACGGACATCGGGAGCGCCCACCCCACCTACCGCTCGTTCCGGGGCACCTGCCACTATCCCGCGCTCTCCAGCCCGTTGCCGGCCAGCCGGGCGCGCCGAGCTCGGGCCTCAGGCAGATGGAGGCCGGAGGGAAGCGAGAGCCATGGTTGCCCGGCTCCTCCACCTGAGGACGCGTGTGGGGAGAGGCGCCGCCCAGCTCAGTAAGCCGCGGTCCGCCTGCAGAAGAAGCAGGAGGATGGAGGAGGAGGGCTGGCTGGGGACGGGCGCAGGGCTGCCCACGGGGGAAATCTGACCAGCCCCAGCCTGGAGGGGGGGGAGAGGCGGAGGGAGCCCGAAGGGAGGCGTCCCGGCGCGCCCGGCTGGCCAGCCACGGGCTGGAGAGCACGGGACGGTGGTAGCTGCCTCAGGACGAGCAGTAGGTGGGGTGGGCGGTCCCGATATCCGCAGGGTAAGCCACGAGAAGGCTCCACGCCCAGTCCATCCCATTCCCGGCATGGCACGCGAGGCAGCAGCCCCATGTGCATCCCCATGCACGAGCGCCCCCCCCACCAGGCAAGCGGAGCCGCGGCATCTGCGGCAGAAGAGCGAAGGCGGGCAGCGGAAGGCACGAGGAGCCCTGATCCCAGCACAGCCCCTCCCCACTCTCCTCCTCCCCCCCTCGGAAGAGCTGCAGGGCTCAGGAGCCTCCCCCTATGCCCCCCCACCCCCCCAGGGATGCGCAGAGCCGTTCCCCTCCCCATTCTCCGTTCTCTCCAGTGGCGGTGGCGGAGGGAGGCGGCGGTCATGGCGCAAGCCACAGGAGAGTTGGCAGAAGAGAAGGAGGTGGCAGCTGCTGCCAGGCAGGTAATCTGTGGGGCAGAGCATGAAGAAAGCCCCTCCAGCGGTGCACAGCGGCAGCAGAGCCTTTCGCCGTCACTCCCCCCTGGCTCCGAAACGGCGGAGGGGGACCAGGTCTACCCCACCCATCCTCTATACCAGGGCTTTTCAACCAGTGGTACGGGTACCACCTGTGGTACATTGGCACTTGGCAGGTGGTACGCGACCATCCTAGAAGAGTGGTAGCGGGGGAGGGGAATGAGCTGAACCGATGGCAGCACTGCACAAGCCTGAGCGAGAGACGGCTGGAGCTGCAAGGCTGTCAGGGCTCAGTGGAAGCGCCAGGATCAGTGCCGCTTTCCAGCTGATTGGCGCTTCTTAGGGGCTGTCAGGGCTCAGTGGAAGCGCCAGGATCAGCGCCAGGCTCCAGCTGGAAAGCAGCACTGATCCTGGCGCTTCTGCTGAGCCCAGAAGAAGCACCAATCAGCTGGAATGTTGCAGCATCTCCAGGGTCTTGTGATTTACATTCAGATGCTTGGCAACTGATTCATATTTATGACGGTCACAGTGTCCCAGGGTCACGTGAAGTGACCAAAACCTGCTGCAAGCACCCAGCAGCCGGGGGGGAATAAAAACCAAACACCCCCCACCCCACCCCCGCTGCCAATCCTCAACAGAAATGCTCACAACAATGAAAACCTTGGACAGGAGGAAGAGCGCCGCCGGGCGGGCGGGCAGGCAGGTGTCTTGCTCGGCTGTGGCTTGGGGGGCACTTTTTTCAGGGCCATTGTAACTTCGAACAGTCACTAAGCGAACTGTTGTAAGTCGAGGACTACCTGTACTTTATCACTTTTTTCCTTTTTTTTTTGGTCATCAAGTTTTTGACACCTTGCTAGGCGACTGGTGGTACTCGGATGTTGCCATATCCTAAAAGTGGTACAATGGGTGAAAAAGTTGAAAAGCCCTGCTCTATACGGTAGCATGGCAGTCCGGCTCGGGAGGGGAGTGAAAGGGAGCAAGGAATGGTCTGGCTGGGGGGACCCTGAAGGAAGCGGGTGCAGGGCGTGTGGGGCAGCTCCACCCCCTCCCCCACCTGCCTCGCTTCATTGTGGCGGCAGCAGTGTGATGTGCCACGCGGCCTCCTGCTGCGAGTGGCCGCAGCAGAAGTGGGCCAGCAGCCATGAGGGCTCCTGCTGGATGGGGCTGTTGGTGCCACTGCCGCGAGGCGAGGCAAATGTCATGGAAAATATAAGACACTGCCCAAAAGTAAGACCTAATGCCTCTTTTGGAGGCAAAAATAATATAAGACCGGGTCTTACTTTCTCGGGGAAACACAGTAGTAAACAGCTCAACCAAGGAATCACCAACACCACTCCCACCAACACTGACAGGGCAAGCCACTAAAACATACATTGAGAGCAAACCCCACTCCCTACTAGCACTGATGATGTTACCTAGTTTGGGTAAGCTTGGTCATCTCCTACGGTTTTGTTCAGAAACCCAAAAGGGGGAAGACTAAAGCAATAAAACAAAGAGGGAAACATCTCCCATAAATCAAGATGGGGGGATAGTTTGGGCATGCCAGCCCCCCCAAAAGAAAAACATTAGCCATTGCAAATGTATGGGATGAGATAACAGACTTTGGCCTTATATCACTATATATCAACTTGATTTAACCAATTCCACTTATCAAAGAACTGATTTTCCCCACAGTCCTTTTCCCTATCCTCCTGAACTCACAGTGAGCAGCTCTTCCCAGCAGCCTCTGGTACTATGCAAATGCAATGCAGATGCAACCAGTGACTTAGCTCCCAGGTGCCTACCTTGGTCCCCTGGGCTTTGTCTCAGTCCTCCAAGACTAGAAGTATATAAATTGTTCAAAAGAAACAGACCCAACAAAAGGGGGGGGGGGTAGGGTTTTTGAAAATATTTCTTGAAAATATTTGGGTAAATATTAGAGGGAAAAGGAATGACTTTGCTATAGGTGTGTACTACAGGCCACCCAACCAAGAGGAGGAAATAGATTAACTGTTTGCTAATCAGTTAACTGAGGTGTGCAGGAAGCACATCACTGTAGAAATGGAGGACTTTAACGACCCTGACATCAACTGGGAGATCAAACAAGTTCCTGATGTGCCTAGCTGACCACTTTGTCATATAAGATTCTATGATTCTATGATAATATTCTGCTGCTTGTTTTTTTATTTAATACATTTCTGTAGGTTATTATAGGCTTCCATTAGGTGGTTTTCTCACTGACTTAACTTTTTGGATAATCACACAGAGATTATATTGAAGGAGGGTTACAAAACCACTTTATAAAATATTATGGTAATATAAGCAGGACTGGAAATAGTCTTTAAATGAGATTTTGCACTATCTGGCTGCAATAAACTTTGGGGAGTACTTATTCAGAGGGGCTGAGATGAAGATTTAGAATATCAGCACATAAATATATTTACATCCTTGCTTCCTTTTAAAGGATTTCTGGGAGTTGAAGTCCACACATCTGAACATTGCTCAGGTTGAGAAACACTGGTATAGATTATATATGTGTTTAAGAGTGTTCTGGAGAATTGAAAAGCTTCTCAATAAAGGAGACTATTTGTAGCACAGGGCCTTGGTGCTCTCTGAGCTTGCTTGTTTTTTTGCAGACATTTCATTACCCAAACTAGGTAACATCATCAGTGCTAGTGGTTACCTAGTTTAGGTAATGAAACATCTGCAAGAAAACAAGCAAGCTCAGAGATCACCAAGGACTCCTCATTTCAACCCTGAGCTGCAAGTATTCTCTTTTATTGGTACCACATAAGGGCGTCAAACACTTCAGGAAGCACGCAAATGGGAAAAATTTCCCTTCAGGCACACTTCCACCAAGGAACAAATTTTCTTCCTGCATGAATGCCTATGACAGCATGCCCTACCTACCAGTGTCAGGTACAAACCTACAATCAACTGCACAGCTGGATGGAAAATAGCCCAAGAAAGTGGGCAAAAAATGATATGGCTCATCACAGATGCACACCTCAGATTAAACAAATATCTGCACATCATAGGAAAGCTCAAGGAACAGCTGGAACAGACCATCACACCAGAGCACATGGAGAGACTGGTCACTACCATCATGAGTACTTCCCAGAGACATGCCAGAAAAAGAACAACCAAACTGGAAAGCTGCTTGCCTTCATGTACCATCAAATCCAATGTTAGTCTTTCCTTTAGTATTGGAGGCTGAGAGAACAACAGGAGGAGGTTTTCAACAATTTAGAAATATAGAAAACTGATGGCAGAAAAAGACTGAGTGGTCCATTGAGTCTGCCCTTTGAGGGTTTTTTGTTTTCTATTTATTTAATTATTTAATTATTTTATTTTATTTTATTTTATTTTTTAATGTTTGTCAGATGATGAACATGTGTTTATCTCAAGGATGTTTAAACTCAGTTACTCATGATTGACCTACTATCTCCACTGGAAGTTGGTTCCAGGCTTCCACTACTCTTTCTGTGAAGTAACACTTTCTAACATTACTTCTGAACTTCTCTTCTGTCAGTTTGAGGTTATGCCCCCTTCTTGATTTTTGCTTAATATTGAAAATACTGCCTTCTAGAACCTTATTCACTCCATTAATATATTTAAAGGTTTCAATCATGTCCTCCTCTTTCCCTCCAGGCTGTACATATTCAGTTCCTCCAATCTCTCCTGATATGTTTTGTCCCTCAGACCTTGCACCATTTTTGTTACCTTCTCTGGACTTGCTCAATCTTATCAATATCTTTTTTTAAGTGAGGTCTCCAGAACTGGACACAGTATTCCAAATGGGGTCTGACTAAAGCCCTATATAGTGGGATTAGGACCTCCTTTTTCCTGCTGGTGATTCCTCTAGTGATGCATCCCAGAATTTTGTTTGCCTTCACAACTGCCTGGCCACACTGTTTACTCATTTTGATTTCTCCATCCAAGTTGCTTTCAAATCAAATCTTTATTACAGCTGTAAGGACAGCTATTAATTCACCACCCTTTCCTTGACCTCAGAGCAAAATCTAAACATTCTACATTCTCTAGGACAGGGCTTTTCAACCTTTTTACCGATTGTACCACTTTTAGGATATGGCAATATTCAAGTACCACCTAGCAAGGTGTCAAAAACTTGATGACCAAAAAAAAACATGTTCAAAGTTGCAATTGCACTGAAATGACTTATGACCATTTTTCACACTTATGACCATTGCAGCATGCCCAGGGTCATGTGATTTATATTTGGATGCTTGGCAACTGATTCATATTTATGATGGTCACAGTGTCCCAGGGTCATGTGATCCCCTTCTGCAACCTTTTGACAAGCAAAGTCAATGGCAGAGCTGCTGGTGGCCAAGTGCTAAGGCACGACTTCCTTCCCTCCCTCCCTTCCCTGCCTCCCTTTTTCTCATTCCCATCTCCTTATAAAGGAAGAATTTGAACCCCCCCCCCATATTTTCCCTCTTCCATATATATATTTTTTTTTTTAATATATATTTTATTAGATTTTATAAGGGTAAAGGGGTTACATCAAAGTGCTTAGGAACCACCGTGGAGGTGGGTATATTGAACATCCAAAAAAAGAAAAAAACAATCACAAATATATAGCCCAAATCAAATCATTTAAAATTCCCTAATTCCCTCATTTAGTCTTGCATATTCAAATTAATACATTTCTATATAAGCTTCAAAGAATCCTATCAAATATCACTCACATTTCAATTCTAAAAATCCAAGTCCTGTTTTAAGCTTTACTAACTTACAATTACCATATTCCAATTGGCCTTAAATAGACATATTATTAACACTTTGGGTATCCTTTTTTTTTTTTAGATAGTAATTATATCTGGTATATTATTTCTGCAGTAATATTCTTATATTTTCTTCATTAATACCATTTCTTCTCTTGTCACCCATCCCTCTTGTTCTCCTTCTATTTCAAACTAATTATCTTAAAGTAAAAATATCAAACCAACAAATAAACAAATAAATTTCTATCTAATTTAAGTATATATTCTATCAGTTCATCTATATCTATAAAAATCTTTTTAAACCAGTAAATAAAGTTTACTTCTCCAGTAATTCTCATGTCTAAAACAAAGTATTGTTACAAAGGGTATCCTCTTAGAAATTTCACATGTTCCATTAGTTATTAACTCAGTCAAAGAATCAAAGCCTTTTTAAACCCATTAAGTAAAGCTTTAAAATACATTTTTAAATCTAATTCTAGGTTTCCTTCTATGCCATAATGGTTTCCATAATAAAATTCCTGTATCATCAAACCACAATGTTAAAGGGTCCATATTCTTTAACGCTTCAAATTGGCCAAAGTTCTCTTTCCTTTCTTTTAGTAGTCTTTGGATGGTAAAAGCCGTTTTATTCCATGTTATATTTGCCAGTTGTTTATCCACCTTTTCACGATTTTCAATAACTTGTATCTGAGTATCAGTCTCTGTTGATGTTAATGCTTCAGACATCTCCGTTAAAATTATTCTTTGATCCTCAGGCTTCTCCATAGATTGCGTTTGGAGTTGTATAAAGTTAGTTTGTTCTTTGGTTTCCACAGTTTCTCTCAGTGTAGTTTCATAGTTGAGTTGTTGACATGGTTCCTCTTTAGGTTGTTCATATTGTTGCTTCTTCTGTGCTGTCTTTCGGTTTATAATTTGATCTGTCCAAGTTTGAAAGTAAGAGTTCATATCCTCTGTGGCTTCCAGAATCTTTTCCAATATGAGCTCATAGTCCAGCTGTGTGTTAGGTTCCATATCAGTAATAGAAAGATTTTTTAATCTTTTAGAGAAGGCTCTATTTCGTAGAAATCAAACAAATGTTCAGCTCCAATTTTCAATACCAGCTGTGTCAGTTATCTTATCCTTATGCTTATATAGCCATTCCCAGCCATAATAAGAAAAAAAAATATATACAGTTGCAGTACCACTTTTCGACACCAGATGTCCTCAGCAGACCATCAAATCTTTTTTCTTTGTTTCCAAATTAATAGATTTTTTATTTTTCGTGTTGAAAGAAATGAAGAAAGAAATGCCTCTCAGAGTAATAGATGCGTAATTATAGCAATGATAATCAAGAATAAAATGTTTTCAGGTCCCCTCAGTATTCCAAAATTTAAATAGTCCATACAAATTAACTGGTTTTTTTTTTTTTTTTCTTCCAAAGCTGTTTTTCCCGAATGCCCAAACGCTGCTCCCTCACAGCAGGGAAGTAATTTAAACACAAAAGCTTTTGACAGGAGAGTAATTAGGGAAAGAAGGGGTAGGAAAGGTCTCACCCGGGTTCTCCATGGGGGTTCTTTACGCTTAGTTGTTCTTCTGGCTTTCAGCTGGTGCGACGAAGTGATCGTCCATTTTACTGGCCGATCTTTTCCTCCGACGGCCCTAAGGAGAAAAGCTTGAACTGAGGAGAGCTGCCGCTCTTCCCCAGTCAAGCAGGAGCCTCCTCAAGCGGTGGTCGCCTCTACGGGGCGACTTTCGACCCGGTTAAGGGTCTACCGGCGAAGGGAAAGCAGCCGGTGGGAGAGACGGCTCTCTCCATGCGACTGCGCGTGCCGCGTTCCAAGACCGGAAGCCCTCCCCTCTTCCATATATTGATCAAACAAGGAAAGGCCTCCAGAGACAGAAAAGACAAGCTGCTGAGTGAACTAGCTTAAAAAGGCACATTCCCCTTTAAGAATTAGCTACTGGCTAGAAAAGAAAGTTAAGGAGTGCAGCCGGCACTTAAGGAAGAAACAAAATGTAAGTACTGGCTGCCGGCTAAGGCAGCCTCCCCAAATGGATCCATTCATAAGTAAAGGAATGCTATAGGCAAAATCCATTCAGGAGAAAAATACTTCAAAATCCCTTGCAGCAAAACTTACAGCTAACAATAGCAGAGCAATTGAAGCTAACATGAGACATCAGCCAAATAGAAATTGCCAAACACTCCTTAAGAACACAAAGCCCACATTGCACAAATCCCAGAACTTCAAAGTCACAAAAGCACATAAGAATCCTTCCACTCTCCATCTCCCTCCCTCCCTCCTCCGTGCCTCACCTCCAGCCATTGCTGCCTTTTTTCATTCCTCATGGAGGGCGACCCCTCCCCCACTGCATTTCTTGCCTGTTTGCTGCTGCCAGCACAGGTGGCTGCCACAGCAGTTCATGGCCGGCCTGCTTGATCTCCTCTCCCCCCACCCTCCTCCTCCTTCTTTCCCTTCAGTGCAGCTAGAGCTGACCCTGCCTCCTCCCAAGGCTGCTGCTTTTTCTCTCTCTCCCTCTCCCTCCCAAACTGCCTCCTTTTATAGCCTCTCCTGTCTCCGCCCCCCTCCTCCTTTCTCATGGGGGAGGGTGAGCCAGAAGTGAGCCTGGGGCCTTTGCAGCTCCAGAGGACTCTCTCACTGTAAGTCTTTTTCTGTGCTGGCTCTTTCCCTTCCCCACTACACTTGGCTAGGCAGGGCTGTGTACCACCTGCCACTCATTAATGTACCACAAGTGGTACACGTACCACCGGTTGAAAAGCCCTGCTCTAGGATACCCTCCCATCATTCTTCTTTTATTCATTTATTCCCAGTTATTACTGCTGTTCAATTTAATCCATTACATTTGTGGGTGGCTTTTTAATTATTGTTCCAAATTGCTTTTGGAACCAATCTTGGGTGCCAAACAGAATATAAGTATTTCAATTGATTGATTTTTGTTCCTGGCTTCTAAATGTTATATTTCAACCGCTTATGTCTAAAGCCTATTCAAAAACGGCTATATTCATCACAAACTTTGATTTTGTGACTACAGCCTACAAAAGTTTTGTATTTATAGAGACAAAACAGGCAAATGTTTTATCTTTTTAAGTAGTTAGAGAAAGAACAATATATACACATATACACAAAGACAGTCAATACCACTCAAAAGGGTTCAGAAATGAGTAGATTTTCTAGATTTGTGGCTATACTGCATGTTTTTGTTATACTGTCCTTGGTAACAATGTTCAAAGTCCACTATATCCTGGTGAAAGCGCTCACCTTGCTCCTCTGAGTAAGCACCCATGTTCTCCTTGAATTTGTCAAGATGAGCATCAAGGATATGTATTTTGAGGGACATTCTGCATCCCATTTTTGCACAATTCTTTATGAGAGTCCGAACCAGCTGCTCATAGTTTTCAGCCTTGTGATTGCCCAGAAATCCGTGAACCACTTGAACAAAACTGTTCCAAGCCACTTTCTACATCCTGTTCAGCTTCTTGGTGAATTTGTCACTCTCCAACAAAGATACCAGTTTTAACCTTTGCCTCCAACAGCTGTGGAAAGAGATCTTGGAGGTACTTGAAAATTGCTGACTCCTTGTCTACTGCCGTGACAAATTGTTTGATGAGGCCTAACTTGATGTGCAGTGGTAGTATCAGCACCTTCCAAGGGTTTACAAGTGGCTCCCATTTTATGTTGTTCTTCCCCACAGAGAACTTGGTCCACTGTGGCTAGTCCCTTCTGTGATAGTGTACCTTAGTGTCCCAGCTGTCCTAGAGGCAAAGAAAACAAGGAAACTCCATGAAACCGCCTTGGAGGCCCATCAGGAATGACACCATTTTGAAGTCTCCAATGACCTCCCAGCCATAGTCATCATACTTCAAGCCACTCAGCAACATCTTGACACTGGTGTAGTCCTCTTTGAGGTGCACAGAGTGAGCCATAGGGAGAGATGGGTATTTGTTCCCGTTATGAAGCAGCATGGCTTTGAGCAGTGGTGGGATTCAAATACCTGAACAACCGGTTCTCTGCATGGACACCGCTTCTGGAAGTCCATTCTGGGCCTTGGCCTCCCCGGCTCAGAACGGACTTCCAGAAGTGGCGTCCATGCACTTCCGGCAGTCCGTTCTGGGCCTTGCAAAAAAGGGCTAGGGCTTCAGCCGGTTTGCCGAAGTCAACAAAAAATTAGCTACCAGTTCTGCCAAACCAGTGCAAACCAGCTGAATCCCACCACTGGCTCTGAGGATCTTGGATGAACTGTCTATGAATAGGTGCCATTCACTTGGGTTACAGGTGATTCCTATAGCCTTGAATAGACTGGCCACACTGTTGCAGAAGCACAGCCCATCTTACCGACTGAAGAAGTTGGAAAAACATTGGTGACGCTTTCTCTGATCTGTGACTTGCACACTTTCATCCAACAAGTTCCACTCCGGCAGCCTAGATGTCAGAAGCTCAGCACGGGACTTGGTAAGACCAAGGTCTCTGATCAGATCATTGAGGTCTTTCTGGTTGGGGAAGTATGGTTTTCTCTCCTCAGCTGCATCTGTGAAATTGTAATCTGTATCTGCAATATCTTCCTTGCTGTCTGACTTGCTTCTCACTCCTGAAGATGGCTGGGGTGGGAACGGGGAGCTCAGGGCAGTGTGATACCAGGGCGATGGATGAAGGAATGTCTGGATACATGATAGGAGGCACGCTCTTGCCAGTTCGACATTTGGAAGAGTCCACCATGCAGAAATAGCCGTTGCTTGAATGGTCAGTCGGTTCCCACCAAATTCTTGGGATAGCAAACTTCATGGCTCTCTTTTCTCCCCTGTACCAGCCTGTAAACATAGCAGAATTACATAAATTTAAAAAATTATATTTCACACATTACCTAATATTGTGCAAGATATTACTATAGGGCATAAAATGTATAATGTAGTCTGTATTTTACTAGAACATTGAAAATAGTGAACATTTTCTTAATTGCAACACTTTTAAACTGTAATAAATCACTGAAATTCCATCTAGCGAGCAGCAATTGTTCACCTTACCTTCAAGAGTTTTCTTGCAGTGTTTGCATGTGAAATGAGGTGCCCAGGGCTTGTCTTGATCCCCGACAGGCATGCCAAAGTATAGCTTGTAGGCCTCACACATCTTAACAGATGCTTTCACAGAATACTTTTTCATTGTTGTTGTTATGTATTGATGTGAATTACTTGAAAACTGTGGGAAACGGTCAAACGGCTGTGTCTGTTTAAACTCCAGACTGTCTGTCTACATACTTGTTAGCCTGTGTTTAAGCGGGAAATACTGCTTTAATTCTATTGGCCGCCTCCTAGCGGTGATTGTATAAATAGAGGTTAAGCGGCAGTTAGTGCTGCTTCTGTGTTAACTTAATAAATGAGTTGTTGTTTGCACCTGCTGCCTCGTCAATGCCTCACCGAGCCCAAAACATAACAGTTGTCTTGATAAATTGTCCACACACGTAGCAAAATGCATCTGCTGGATGCAAACAACCCCTTGATGCCAGCTAAATCAAATATTGCTATTCACTTTGCCCTTACTCAGAAATTAGACAAACTAAAATGTTGGTGTAAGGCACCTGTATTTTTATACTTCTATGGATACTACTGGATAGTCCCAGAAAGTGCTAGAAAGTTCTAAAAGATTCCAGAAAGTTCTAGAAAATTCTGGCCAATTCTAGAAATTTCTGGACAGTTCTCAAAGTTCCAGAATATTCTGTAACTCTACTCAGCATTGAATGTGAATCAAGAATGTTCTCAAAAACAGATAAATTTCAAAATATCATCATCCTGACCACAGAAGCAAAGTTTTTGTGGAACAATAGCCATTTTCTATTTATTTTAGGCATAAGGGATTAGGAAAACACACTTTGTAACCAGGAACAAAAACTAAATTGAAATTTGTTATGTAGTGTAATCAAACCAGTGTCTTAGACTTTAAAATAGCTGATTTTAACAAACTTAGAGCTTGGGAAGGATCCCATGGATGAAAATCTTAAAGGGGAAAACCAGCATGGTTACACAAAGAACTCTCTGATAAACTGAAAGAGAAAAAGGATAAGTACAAAAAATGGAAAAAGGGACACATAACTAAGGCAGAATACCAGCATATATCCTGAACTTGCAAAGATGAAGTCAGGAAAGCTAAGGCTCAGAATAAAGTAAGACTTGCAACAAATGTCAAAAATAATAAAAAAGTTTCTTTCAATATATAAAAAATAAGAAAAAAATCAAGGAAACAATTGGTCCACTCACTAATGAGAGAAGATGGCAAGGAAGTAACGGGCAGTAGAGAGAAAGCAGAGCTGCTTAATTCATTCTTTGCATCTGTCTTCACACTAAAAGATAATACAGCCCAACCTACCAAAGACATAACCGTAAAAGACAGACAAGGAATACAAATTAAAATAAGCAAGAAAATGGTAAGAGAACACCTGTCCACTCTAGATGAGTTCAAATCACCGGGACCTGACAGATTACATCCCAGAGTTCTGAAGAAGCAGGCAGATGTGATTTTGGAAACATTGAACCATATCTTTCAAAGACCCTGAAGCACTGGGGAACTACCAGATGACTGGAAAACAGCTGATGTGGTTCCCATCTTCAAAAAGGGGGGGGGGAAGATCCAGGTGTTGGAAGTTGAATTCAGGGCTCGTCCTTCCAGCCGGGAAACGAGCGGCAGAAATGTCGCCTTAGCAGAAATAAAGAGATCGAAGCCAGCTGCTAGAAAGGAGGTTTGGTTTATTCAGAAGCGAAGTGACATACAGTGTTTGGTTCTGGGACAGCTGACAACCTGGCCTGGTGAGTAGATGGATTTTTATATGATTTCTGGGCTTTGTGATTGAGATATCCAGGTTCGTTGTGCAATAAGCTTAAATGTGTGCTTTTTAATATTCTAATTGTGGTGGGCTAGCTCCTATTGTGGTTGAGGGGTCACATCCTGCCATTCAGGTTAAGTGGGGAATGTAGATTGAAGTGTTATTGTTTCTGTTTTAATCCGTCTAGTCTTTGGCTTCTTGCGAAACCTGCAGCCGGCAACGTTCTGTTTATGAATAGGCACTTTCTCCTCCTGAATGGAGCTGTTCCAGGTACTTGGTATCTGCTCTCAATAAGTGCTCCGCTTTTGTGAATGGATACAAAGTATCTCATTCATGGATACTTGACTTGTTGCAAAACCCACTTTGGGCTGCTTTCCTAGTCAGCAAGAGAATGCGGCTTGATTTTTATGTTGTGAGAAGCTTTTCCTGTTTCTTGGGGTGGTTTTCCTTCCAGCCTGATTTCCTGACATCAGCCTGACATCAATACCTGGGAAGATCCTGGAAAACATAATCAAGCAACAAATCTGCGAACACCTAGAAGCAAGCAAAGCTATAACCAGAAGCCAACATGGCTTTGTCAAAAACAGATTATGCCAAACAAATATTTTTTCATTCGTTGACAAAGTGACTAAATTAGTGGACCAGCAAAATGCAGTGGACATAGTATACTTGGATTTCAGTAAGGCATTTGAGAAAGTAGACCACAACCTACTTCTTGCTAAGCTAAAATATTGTGGGATAGACAGCATCACCACCAGATGGATTTGTAACTGGCTGATAAACCGCACTCAATGTGTAGTCCTCAATGGAACTGCATCTACATGGAGGGAAGTAAGCAATGGGGTACTCCAAGGTTCCCTTTTAGGCCCAGTACTCTTCAACATCTTCATAAACAATTTAGATGAGGGAATAGAAATGGAACTCTTCAAATGTGCAGACAACACTAAACTGGCAGGAATAGCCAACAGCCCAAAAGATAGCCTCAAGATACAAAAGGATCTCAACAGACTTGAACACTGGGCCCTATCTAACAAAATGAAATTCAATGTGGAGAAAAGAAAGGTTTTACACTTAGGCAAGTAAAATCAAATGTAAAGGTACAGATTAGGTGAAACCTGGCTCAATAGCAGTAACTGAGAGGGATCTTGGAGTCCTAGTGGACAATCACTTAAATATGAGCCAGCAGTGTGTGGCAGCAGCTAAAGAAGCTGAGAACAGACATTGTCCAATACATCTTCTAGTAATTATTATGAGAACAGACTTTAGTTTCGCCAAAACAATTCTTCAGCAGCTTTGGGTCTCATGCCGATAAGGGACACCTGTAGATTCAAAGTTCTCTTCCCTTCCTCCCCCCTCTGTTGGCAAGTTAGAAGCACACTGCAGTCCTAAAGGCAGTAGGGTTCATAGCTTGACAGGTCGCCCCCCCCCCCTAGAAAAGAAATAGAACCTAGAAAACAAAAGAATACACATCAACGCTTGCTAACTTTTCCCTTGTACCAGACCCGGCTTCCGGGTCTGTGCTGTGCCTTCACCCATCTAGATTCTGACGTTGGGTAACCCTCCCACTGAATTAAATATGGCAGCTTCCCTTTGTGTATTCTGGAATCGAGGATTCGCTTATAATGCGTTTCCCCTTCCACCACTATGGGGGTGGGAGCCGCTGTCCCTACTGGTCTCAGCGTGGATTCCTTGTATGGCTTTAATAAGCTGCAATGGAATACTGGATGCACTTTACCCAATAACCTTGGTAGTTTTACCTCTACAGTTACCAGGTTGATTACTTTCACAATGGGTAAACGACCTATGTATTTTGGGCCTAACTTCTTGCAACTTTGTTTCAGCTTAAGGTACTTAGTAGACAGATACACTTTCTCTCCTACACAGAATGTCTCCTGGGGAGCTTGTTTCTTGTCTGCCTGTTTTTTCTGACTTTCAGCTGCCTTAGTTAAAGCCCTCTTTGCATTGCTCCAAATATTTTGGAAAGAACCCACCCAGTCACTTAGGGTGGTTGAGGATGGGGTCTTCTGGGGGCACTCTGGAATGGGCACGAACTCCCTCCCCGTGGCTAACTTAAATGGAGTGAAATCAGTACTGCTGTGCACTGCATTGTTATACACCACTTCCACAAACGGCAAAAGCACTGACCCAATCATCTTCACAAACTCCCTCCAGAACCTAGCAGTGAACTGGACCCCCTGATCTGAGATGATGCGCTTAGGCGCTCCACGCAGCCAATAGATATGTAAGGACCTGCCTTAACTAGATCTCCCAAGAGAGCAGAACTCTTGAAACAGGCATTGTCTCAAAAGGAACTTTTATTGAGAGTTAGTGATGGCAAGAGAGCAAAGCAAGGTCTAAAGATTTGGCGTGTAAAGGATTACATCAAAAAGGCAATTCAAAACTCCTCCCCCCAGTGTCCAACCATTCGGTTGAAATCCAGCCAATCCACAGGTGCCACAGTGTTATGAGAAGCTGGAGATTTAGCGCCCATCTCAAGGTCTCTCTTGGTTTCGTTTCCCAATGGTCACACGCTCCGTTGTCTGGAGATAAGGCAGATGTTTTCAGGTCACATTCCTCTCACCCAGAGGGAGGCCATCTCGTACAGAGCAGAGCAAAGCAAATAACAATCCCCATGCAAGCACCCTCCCCCAACAGTATGGCAAGCCCCGAAAATACATAGGCAAAAGCAAGAAAGGGAAACATGAGTGGATTGAAGGCAAATACATTTGAGGAGCTCTGACATTTGCCCCCCCCCAATAGAAAGACAAATCCACCTGCAAAACAAAACAGGAAGGGGAAAAGGAAAACAAAAATAAACACATTAATCAGGTTTATCTGGATAGCATGTATGGAAGCGTTTGAGGAATCTAGGGGCCCTGACATGTTTCTTATAAACCCACTCATTCTGTGAAGCAGGCAAGTCTTTCCAGGCTACTAAGTACTGTGTGGACCCATGATGTTTGCAAGAATCTAAAATATCTTTAATTTCAAAGTGTTGCTCACCCTCAACCATAATAGGTTGAGGAACCGGAGCGGGAACTGGTTGTAGTTTGGAGGTGACCTCAGGTTTCAATAAGCTGGGTGGAAAACTGGGTGGATTTGTCTCAAACTCTTAGGGAGTTCCAGCTCCACTGTAACAGGATTGATAATGCGTTTAATAGGAAACGGACCAATAAACTTTGGCCCCAGCTTCTTTGATGGCTGCAATGACTGTAGAAATCTACTGGAAAGATAAACTCTATCTCCAACATGGAAAGGCTTAGGCTCCATTCTTTTTTTTATCAGCCTGTGCCTTATAAGCTTCCCTAGCCTCATCCAGAGCTTTCCTAACTACAGGGAAGGAATGGCAGGTTTGTTGGCAGGCAATTCAGGCATAGGAAGGAAACTCTGGCCATTAGCCCCTTGGAAAGGGGTGAACCCAGGCTTCCGGTTCCGGATCGCGGCGCCAGCGGACGCGCGAGGAGAGCTCTCTCTCCGCTGTCCGGTTTTCCTTCTTCAGAAGACCCTGGAAAGGGTCGAAAGTTGCCCTGGAGGGGCGACCACCATTGGGGAGGACCCTCGCTAGATCGTGGAGGGGCGGTAGCCCCTCCGTTTGATCCGAGGCAGCTCCTCAGGACCAAAGAAGAAAAGATCGGCCATTAACATGGCCGATCACTTAGTCGCACCAGCCGAAAGCCAAAATAACAGCTAAGCACAACGAAGCACCATGGAGGATTTGGATGAGACCCTTCCTTACCTTTCTTTTACCCTAATTACCTTCCTGTGAAAGCTCCCTGAAACTTCTCCCCTGCTCTTAATAAGCAGCGTTTGCATATTTGGGAATTTAAGCTTTGGAAAGAAAAGAAAAGAATTTAACTAACCTTAACAACTAGATAACTGGATTCTTGTTTTACGGATACCTTGGGGTCCCAAAAGTTCCTATTATAGAGACTTATCACTTTCTTTAACTATTAATTTTGGAAAATATCTTTTTTCTGTTTTTTTAATTGAAAAAAAAAGCTAATTGGCGTCTGGGAAAAGATTTTGCGGTCTGCTGGGTACATCTTGTGGTGAAACATGGCATAGCAACTGAATTTCTTTTTTTTCAATTGTGCCTGTTGACTCCCTTGATTTGCCCTTCATATTATAAAAAAAAATAAGAATTGGAAACAGCTGGGTGGTGAAAACAATTTTTTAGAAAGTGTGGAGGTGAACATTGGCTGACTTTTACTAAACATAGCCTCCACTAAAGGACTATCTCTAATCACCATGGAAACGGAGGAATTCTACCCACAACTTAACTATAAACTTATACTTGAAAAAATCCTTGAAGCCACTGAGCTAATGAACTCAAGAGTGAAAGCCGAGGATATTTTCATAAAACTACAAATCGAACCCCAGACTCCAGCTGATCAACTTACAAGCCAAAAAACAACAGAAGAGGAACAATTTAACATCAAAGAGGATTCTACACAACAACACGCACAACTTATCGAGAACTTTGGCAATCCAACACTGACTTTAACTACAGTACCTGTAACTCCAAAAGCAACAGGAATTGATCAACAAACACACCACATTGAGAACTTAGACAATTCAGATAACCAAGCAATAATTACAACACCGGATATGACCTTTTACTTTACTCAGACGAAACTGGAAGAAGAAGAAGAGGACCAGACTGAACTGATGATAAACATTCCAAACCAAACATGGAGATTTGAATTATTAGGGCAACAACCTAATTACTACAAAGGGGCCAGTTCCTTTGAAAAACTGATAACTGGATGTTCTCCCTTGGTTCAAACAACATGTGTGGGAATGAAGGGAGACACATCTGAGGACTCAAAGGCACTGGTATGGAAGCCTGCCTGGCACAAAAAGAAAGCCAGAGTTAGATTTAAAAATGGGATTTAAAAATTTACTGAATGGGTTAAGCAGCTTTTTGGAGTGATTGATTTAATATCTAGGATTTAGATTTATAATGGAAATTAAAATTAATTGTTAGATTATAGTTTTAATTGTTATATGGAAATAGATTTGTGATAACGGAAGATATTTTCTTAGTAAATGAAATAGAATATATCTGTGAACAAAGTAAGAAGGTAAATTTTGGAACAACATGTCTATTTTAGTTACGTTAATTATCTTATAATGAAATGAGGGAAATTAAGGTTATCCGAAAATTAAACATTGGTTATAAAAGGCTAAATCAGAACATGGTAATTGGAATTAAGTAAAACCCAAAAACAGGACTTGGATATGTATAAGCAAAATGTTATTGATAAATGTATTGATTGATTGAGCTTTAGTTAGAAATGTATTAATAGAAATATGATATAATACTTAAGGGAACTAGAGAGGGAACCTTTATTGATGTAACCTGAGATATACATGAATGATTTTGTTATTGGACTATTGATTACCCTATCACCACGCTGCTTCCTAATCACTTGGATGTAAAAATTTGAAAAAATAATAAAACCTGTAAACACAAAAAGAAAGGGGTGAACCCAGTACTGGAGTGTACTGCATTGTTATAAGCCACTTCAGCAAATGGCAACAGATCAGTCCAATTGTCCTGCTGATAATTAATAAAACAACGGAGGTATTGTTCTAAAACAGAGTTCGTTCGTTCTGTCCCCCCCATTCGTTTTGAGGATAATGACTAGATGACAGTCCCTGATTTGAACCTAAAAGGTCCAGAAAGGCTTTCCAGAACTTAGAGGTGAATTGAACACCCCTATCAGATATTATGCGCTTTGGAGCACCATGAAGGTGATAAATATGCTGCACAAACAACTTAGCCAAAGTCTTTGCAGTTGGGATCTTCTGACACAGGATAAAATGGGCTTGTTTAGAAAACAAGTCGGTGACAACCCAAATGATAGTATTTCCCACGCTTTCAGGTAGCTCCACAATAAACTCCATGGAGATCTCTCTCCAGGGTGCTGAAGGGCTCACTACCGGCTGCAGGAGGCCAGGCATTTTTCCCTGCCTACATTTAGCAGCAGCACAAGTGGGGCAGCTGGCTACATAACTTTCAATGTCCTTCTTTAAGGAGGGCCACCAAAATTGCCTCTTAAGCAGGTGAAGTCTTTACAAACCCAAAGTGTCCTGCCATTTTTGAATCGTGACAGGCCTGCATGATTCTCAGTCTCTGACTTGCAGGTGCATACAGCTTTCCTCCAACCCAAGCCAACCCATCTTGCACTGAGCAGAGATTTTTATGGCCGCTGAACCACTCGTCCTTCTCCAGCACCTTCTTGAACTCCCCGATCACCACATTGTCTAACGGTGGGGGTTTCTTAGTCTGGGCCCTCGTAGTGGCTGGGGCAGCCAATTGCTGTGGGGAAAGTAGAGGTTTAACCACTTCCGCCTTCACACTGTTATATTGTGGCATTCGTGACAAAGCATCTGCCAGGAAGTTTTCCCCCCCCCCAGGCAGATAGTGGATGGAGAAGTTAAAACGATGGAAGTGCTGGGCCCAGTGTGCCTGTTTTGGAGACAACCTCCTGGGGGTTTTCAAAGCTTCAAGATTCTTATGATCAGTCCAGACCTGGAAAGGGATTTTACTCCCTTCTAGGAAATGCCTCCAGGTTAAGAGGGCCCATCTCACTGCATAGGCTTCCTTTTCCCAAAGCAGCCCACCATTGTTCAGTCTCCGACAACTTTTTGGACGTGTAAGCACAGGGCTGTAACTGGCCCTGCCGGTTTTTCTGCAGCAACACTGCCCCCACTGCCACATCACTAGCATCCGCCTGAATCACAAATGGCTTTTCCGGGTCCGGGTGTTTCAGCACCGGTTCTGCAGAAAAAAGTCTCTTAAGTTTCTCAAATGCGGCTTGGCATTCAGCTGTCCACTTTAGTTGCTGGCCAGGCTTCGGTTTACTCCCTCCCTTAGTTTTCAATAAGTTTGTGATAGGGAGTGCAATCTGAGCAAATGCGGGGATAAATTGCCTGTAAAAGTTGGCAAACCCCAGAAAGCTCTGCAGCTGCTTCCTGGTGCGGGGAGGAGTCCATTCCATGACAGCCCACACCTTTTCTGGGTCCATCTCCACCCCCTTGTGTGAAATGCGGTAGCTCAGATAGTCAATTCTATCCTTATGGAATTCACACTTCTAGAGCTTGGTGTATAGTTTAGCAGCTTGGAGCTGCTAAAGAATTTAAAGAATTAAAACTGCCCTGACATGTTCTGCCTTAGTTTTGGTGTAAATCAGGATATCATCCAAATACACCAGAACCCCCTTATACAGGTGCTCATGGAGGACCTCATTGATCAGTTGCATGAACACTGCAGGGGCTCCCTGTAGCCCAAAAGGGAGCACCCTGAACTGGAAGCAACCTAAGGGACAATTGAAAGCAGTCTTCCATTCGTCTCCCTCCTTAATCCTGATATGATAATAGGCTTCTCGCAGGTCTAGCTTAGAAAAAAATTTCCCTTTCACCAGGTGGGCTAACATGTCCCTCATGAGGGGCAGGGTGTACACATTTCCCACGGATACAGCATTCAAACATCTATAATCCATGCAGAGGCAAAGAGACCCATCCTTCTTTTCCCTGAATAGAACAGGGGCTGCCACCTGGGGTCTGGCAGGCTGGATGAACCCTCGGGCTAAGTTTTTGTCGATGAACCTGCAGAGCTCATCTAGTTCTCTAGGGGTCATCAAATACAACTTCAGCTTAGGCAACTTAGCTCTGGAGATGATCTCAATAGCACAGTCCATAGGTCGGTGAGGGGGGAGCTCATCCGGCCTCTTCTCACTGAAAACCTCGGCTAGATCTCAGTACTCTTTCGGAATGCTCTGAAGCTCTTGCTCACTCAGCGCGGAGGCTAGTTCCTGCTTCAGACCCACCATTCTATTTCCAGGTAACCCTGGGGGAGGTACTCTCTTCCTTGGGAACCTTAGCCACCCCTCTCTCAAGTCGATTAGGGGGTTCCATTTCTTTAGCCAAGTTAGCCCAAGAACCAGGGGCCATTCCATGCCGGGAGCCATGATAACTGCTAAAGTCTCTGAGTGGCTTCCCATGGTCAGTCCCAGGGGTTTGGTGACAAAACATGCCAGGATGCCCCCTGCTACAGACCCATCAAGCTGGCAAAAAGTAATGGGGTCCTTGAGTTTTCTTAGGGGAGGCCCCAGTTTCCCAACTAAGTTGGGACTCATCAGGCACCGTGTGCAACCCGAGTCCAACAGAGCGGTTAGGGCCATTTTGCTGCCCATGCCCGGGATTGTCAGTTCTATGGGCATGGTTATGGGGTCGATCGGCCCACTTACCAATGGATTGTCATCATAATCGCTCTCTGACATCCCCAACTCGTCGTCCGGTGGGGTTGGAACTCTACCTTTGGGGCTCAGGGGAGCTCCATGACCTCTGTGGACTTCAGGGCTGTGTCTTTTGAGCGCTGGGTGGACTTGCTGCTTGCCTTTCCCCCAGAGGTGTGGTCCGACTTCCTCACTGGGGTCTTGCTGCAGCACTCCATGGCGCGATACCCCTCCTTTCCACACTTGAAGCAGGCAGTAGAATGCAGTTGGGGGGTGGAGGCTTTGCCGGTCTCTACCTTTCTCTCAGACTGGCTTCGTCTCCCCTGCTTCACGGGACGGTACAGGTCCCAAATCTGGTCAATTTCCACCTCTTTGGCCAGGAGACACCATTCGTAGAGACGAGCGGGTGCTCCACGAGCCACACAGGCATTGTACAGGTCATCGTTCAGCCTGTCCTGGAAACAGCTTATCAGGATGTCCTCGGGCCAGTTCAGGCGGCAAGCCAAGTCTCGAAACTCCTCTGTATATTAGGCTACCGGACGACGGCCCTGCTTTACAGTTTTGATGCGATCCCTAGCTTTCTGGTCTGCTAGGCGATCTTCAAAATGATGTCTCAGTGCGGTCATGAAGCGGTTAAAGTTCTGAAGCTCGGGAGCGTTGCAATTGTGTAGGGTCACCATCCACCTGGTGGCTGTTCCTTCCAGGACTAGGTTGATGACCCAGATCTTGGCAGCATCATTGGGCAGAGACCTCCCATACTTGCATGTAGGTGAGGACATGAGCCAGGAAGAACCCCAACTGCTGGGGGTCCCCATCGAACTTGACTCCCAACGGAACCAGCTTTGGTTCCTCTGGGGAAGTTCTCTCTCTGGGCGGTCGTGGCGTCCGAGCTCTCCAGGGGTTTGCTGGTTGCCACCCTGCTGGGTTAGCCTCTACCATCCCTGTCGCCCCCGCGGCCCCTGCTGCCGTCTTTGTTATCGCCGCCTCGCCTTCTCCGCTTCCAACCTCTTCGGCTGATTCTACCTCCTTTTCTGGGCGGCTCAAGGATTTGGCTTTGAGGTCCTTGAAAGCTTCCACCACGTACTGCATGGCTTGCTTCAGGATCCCCTCCATCGGGTCCGACTGTAGGTCCAGATTTCATCATCGGACAGTGGCCCCATCTTTTTTTTGCAAGTCTTTTTCCCACCTCCTCGGGTGAGAGTTACTTTTTGGGATCTTTCCTCCAAGTCCTCTCTGCTCCCAACACCGAGCAACCATCTCAGCCTTGAGGCGTCTTCTAGGGCAGAGGCTTCTTCCACCCAGGTGGAGATGCCCTCTCCAGGATAAATCTGAATGGCTGCCTCACTGCAGTCTTTGGTTCCAATTTCTCCCGTTTCGCTGCCATGCAGAGACATGGTTTGCACGGCCCCCCTCAGCAGGGCAGATGCCTCTCCGGGTTGGGCAATACTGCAGACCTTGCTTTATGTAAGGACCTGCCTCAACTAGATCTCCCAAGAAAGCAGAACTCTTGAAACAGGCATTGTCTCAAAAGGAACTTTTATTGAGAGTTAGTGATGGCAAGAGAGCAAAGCAAGGTCTAAAGATTTGGCGTGTAAAGGATTACATCAAAAAGACAATTCAAAACTCCTCCCGTCCAGTTGAAATCCAGCCAATCCACAGGTGCCACAGTGTTATGAGAAGCTGGAGATTTAGCGCTCATCTCAAGGTTTCTCTCGGTTTCATTTCCCAACGGTCCCAGGCTCTGTCGTCTGGAGATAAGGCAGATGTTTTCAGGTTGCATTCCTCTCACCCAGAGGGAGGGCATCTCGTACAGAGCAGAGCAGAGCAAAGCAAATAACAATCCCCATGCAACCACCCTCCCCCAACAGTATGGCAAGCCCCAAAAATACATAGTCAAAAGCAAGAAAGGGAGAAATGGAAGGATTAAAGGCAAATACATTTGAGGAGCTCTGACATTCGCCCCCCCCAATAGAAAGACAAATCCACCTGCAAAACAAAACAGGAAGGGGAAAAGGAAGAAAAAGAGAAGCTCATACCCCACCGATGAGTTTGCACAGCAGTTGAAGCAAGAGCTGTAAACTGATGCATGGTTTGGGGCTCATCAGAAGGAGTTGATGCATGACACACAGTAGCCCAAATAGTCCAGTTTAGATTTGTGAAATTCGCATTTAAACAGCTTGGCATACAGTTTAGCGTCCAATAGCTTTTTTAGCACTTGCTGCACAAGCTTCACATGCTCGTCCATGGTCTCAGTGTAAATGAGGATGTTGTCAAGGTACACTAAGACCCCCTTGTAAAGATGCTCATGCAGCACCTCGTTTATGAGTTGCATGAACACTGCGGGGGGGGCCTGTAGTCCAAATGGTATCACTTTAAACTGGTAACTCCCCAGGGGGCAATTAAAGGCTGTCTTCCACTCATCGCCTTCTTTAATTCTCACTCAGTAGTACGCCTCCCTCAGGTCTAGTTTCGTGAATATCTTCCCCTTGGCTAAGTGGCCTAGCATGTCCTTCATGAGGGGGAGGGGTTACATGTTTTCCATGCACACTCCATTAATTCCACGAAAATCCACGCACAATCTAAGCGACCCATCTTTCCTTTCTTTAAAGAGGCTTGAATAAACCCCCTCGCTAAGTTCTTGTCAATGTACTCCCTCAGCTCCTTCATCTCCTTTGGAGTCAAGGAATACATCTTTGGTTTGTGGAGTTTTGCCTCGGGCAGGATCCATGTGCACAGTCCATGTGGCGATGGGGGGGCAGGACGTCACATTCCTTCTTGCTGAATGCTTCCAGGAGGTCTCGGTACTCCCTCGGGACGGATTGCAGTCCCTCCCCTTCCTCCGATGCTCCCTTGCTGCACTCAGGAGTTGTCTTCCCCCCCACCTTCTTGGGCTGCTCCCCCTTTTTTTCCGTGGGGTTCGGGGTCCGCTTCCCCATGATCATCCGCCTCATGGCTCTCTCCCAATAGATTCGGGGTTCCCACTTGGCTAGCCAAGCTAGGCCCAGGATCATGTCCTCTGCCATCTTTGGGGCAACCATGAAGCGAATGGTCTCCTGGTGCTCCCCTAATTCCAGTTGCACTGGCTCAGTCAAATGGGAAGCGGCCATGCCCCCTATCAGCGAGCCATCAACCTGTTCGAACTTCACAGGTTTTTTAAGCTTCCTCATGTGCAGCCCCAACTGCTGCACCACCGCCTAACTAATTAGGCAATGAGAGCAACCTGAGTCCACGAGGGCTTTACCACTCCCCTCAACCCTGAGCGGGATGCCTTGATGCGCACGGTAACCTCAAGGTGGTTAACTGGTCCACTCACCATCGGGTCATCTTCTCCCTCACTCTCGCTGTCATAAAGGACCATCGGCGGTTCCTCTTCAGTTGGAGTTTCATTCCCTCCACTCTCGGGAGGGGAGTCCTCAATGACCTGAGTTGCAGCCCGTGACTTTTCCTTTCCCTTCTTGGGTGGCTTCTTCAGCTTTGAAGGAGTCGGGGTCACAGGAGCCCTCCAAGGCGTTGGCACCAGGCACATCGCAGCTCAGTGGCCCTCCTGGCTGCAGCGGAAGCACACAATGGGCGCACACTCGGCCAGCCTTGCACGTGTCGGGGTTGCTGCCGCTGATTGCTTTCTCCCCAAGGCACACTTCTCTTGGACCTTCTTCAGGCCTGGGCTAACACCTCCACTGCCCTTGTATACCGCCAAGTCCAGCTCCACAATGGTGACTAGCTGGTACCAGTCACCAAGCCGATTTGGGATCCCTCGGGCTAGACACAGATGGAATAGGTCGCGGCTCAGCCCCTCTCGAAAGTACTGGGTCAGGAGCTATTCCAGCCAATGTCTCAGCATCCCCACAATCCGCCTGAAGTCTCGAATGTACTCAACTATGGGTCTAGTCCCCTGCTTGACCCTCCAGACTTCCAGCTTTGTCTGCTGGGTCTGAGCGGGGTCCCCAAACCAGGCTCTGAGGCCACAGAGGAAAGCAACTGGATCCGCCAGCTCAGGGGCACCTTCGTCGTGGAGGATGGTCACCCACTCTGCTGCCTCCCCTTTGAGGTTAGCCACGATGACATCCACCTGGGCCACATCGTCAGGGTAATCATTTCCGTGCCGATCTAGATGGGTCCATACTTGATTTAGGAAAAACGCCAGCTTTTCTGGGCTCCCATCAAATGTCACCCTCAGTGGTGGGGGTGTAGGTGGCCTGGGTGCCGGCACTGGCTGAGGCCACTGCACCCACGCCCTGCGGTCTGGGTACATCCCTGGCTGTGCTCCATACCTGTGCCTCAGCAGGGGTTGCCAACCCACTCCCACAAGCTGCGAAGCAGGTGCTGGTGTGGGCTGTAGGCTCTCCACCCTGCCCCCCATGTCATCGCAGCTGCCACTCCCACCGAGTGCTGGGGTGAAGGGATTGGCGTCGGCCTCAGGGTCGGGGCTAAACCCCCTCGGGGTCTGGTATCCAGCTGTGGGACCGACCCTCCTCCATGGACCTCCAGGCTGCTGAACTGCTGCCTCAGGTGCTCCACCGACTGGCTGCCACTCCTTGGCAGGTAGCGTTCCCTGGGTGCTGTTCCCTCCCAAGACTTCACATTTCCACCACTCCCTTGGCTCCTTCAGGCTGGGGGCAGTACGATCGGAACTCAGCTTCAACAGTTCTCAGCAACTCCTCTCTCCACCTCTCCAACTCGGGCCAGTTGAACGATGCTGCCCCCCCCTCATCCGCCCCGGGGTTGGCTCCCTCCGTTCAACTCGCTGCTTGGTTTGGGTCGAGGCTGGTGGGGTTACAAAGCTGCCTTCGGCTCCAGCTGGAGTTCCACTGATTGATCCTGAACCAGCTCCAGACGGCGTACCACCTGTTGAAAAGCCCTGGGATAGGTGTTCTCTTACCATTTTCTTGCTTCTTTTAATTTTTGTTTCTAGTTTGTCTTTTGCAGTTGTTTTTTATTTTTGGTATGTTGGGCTATAATTTCTTTTTATGTGAAGACTGATGCAAAGAATGAGTTAAGCAGCTCTGCTTTCTCCCTGCTGCCTGTTAAGCACATTATCAGCTTAGAGTCATTATGTTGCCATAAATGGTCCAAGTCCAACCCCTCTTGAATTCCATTGACCCTTATCTGGCACCAATTCAGCACTGAACTTTAGTTGATTAGATTCCTTTTTGTAGGCATGAGCATTAAATCTTTGAACTGCAACTTACTGTATGGTCTTGATCAGACATGTCAAACTCGCGACATCACGTGATGTCGCGCAATGTATCAGGATGGTTTTGCCATTGCCGGCAATGGGGTGGGTGCGGCTTCCGCGTGACGCGTCCGGCCCACAGGCCAGCAGTTTGACACCCCTGGTCTTGATCCTTTGCACCTGACACACAGGATATAAAGCAGGAATTCTGGCAGTGTAGTGTAGATGCTTCTCTGAGCAATCAGGTAGTTCTCAAATACTTTATTGGACTACATGTGGTACTCTGTATTGGCCAAGAAGAATACCATGCTTCAGCATAGCAGCTGAGTTCAAAGTCTGGTTTCTGGATTTGAATATCCTCATACTGCAGTAGTAGAAAGTAGACCAGCAGTTTCTTTGACTGCTAATGGTGTATCAGGTGATATCCTTAGGTCTTGTTTCCTAGTTTGAGTCTTTTAAACTATATGCAGTCTGTTCTTGAGAGCCTTGCATGAATGAGTTATGTTTCAAAAATTGCTGTCATGCAAAAACAGAGCCAGACTTCTGAATGAACACATTCTGTTTCAGGTAATAGATTCCTGAACCTCTTTAAGTATTTCAATCTTTTTCAACTATTTTGAGATTTGGGGAGTGGTACAAAATGGCCTCTTACTGACCATCAATATAAAGAAAACATGTTAAATTTAGACACAAGAGGTAACTGTTGCAGAAAACCACAGGACTCAGACCACGGAATCAAAAGAAGTTGGTTTATTTGCGCAAAGGTTCAGAGCAAAAATCATAACAACCTCTGAACACCTTCTCATGGAACAACAAGTACATATATACTCTTCAGAAACAGCAAAACACGGAAATGTAACTTGTTAGCATTGATTGGTTACTTGAATGACAGCCCCCTGTTGCTATGCTAGAATAGCGAAATATCTTGTCCCCCTCTCATGGATCTAGGTTACAGGTATCTTGCCAAAGCATCTAAATTTCTTAAGATTTCCTGCAGTTCGTTTGTGGTTAGCTACCAGCAAGAGCAAGACATAGAAACGAGACATACTTGCAACAGAGCCTCAAGCTTGACACTCATATGTGACCGACAGATGAACTTGTGGTTTGACATTTTTCACTTCCTTTTTTCTTCTTCTAACTAATACACGCATTTAAGACTCCTGTCCTGTTTTATGTCCTGTCTTGTTTTATGTCCTGCCTTATTCCCCCCTTTGAGACTCCATTTTAGGTAACAATTGAGTCTCACTTTTACAGTTTCTACTTGAGCATTAGCTTTTTCCCAGCAAGTGAAGATAGCTGAGCAGAAATCGCATATATGGATAGGCATAATATATGGCATGATTAACACTTTAGACTGGCACACATCTTTCTGTTTCCTGCTGCCAGTTCAAGATAGAGGCAGATAGCACCAATAAGAAAAAGCGAAAAATCTATCTCAGAACTCCTCTTCCTCAGGCACGTCCTCCAATCCCCAGGGTCTCATCCGTACATACTCTCCACTGGCTGGATCCTCACTTTCCCTTTGTGGGTCTGAGGTGAACCTATTTTCCAAGGATCCTTCTATCACAACTAATTCCTTTTCAACCCTGATTTCTTTCACTGATCTCATAACTAATTGTCTGATTAACGGTATAACACAGGGGATGAAGGCTAGTCCTGCTATTACAACAACACAAACAGGATTTGTTTCCTCAATGTCCCTGGAGCCTTCTTCAAGTGTGAGAAGAGTTAATTGGCCATTCTCACAACATTTGGGACTATCGTTCAGGGTCTTATTACTCAACATACCACTTGCAAACATTAGCCAAAGCCATAGAAGACTCATGTTTGATAATCTAAAATGAGTCAATGTCAACTTTTCTTTCCTTTTCTATCTTATAAGCCCAATATCCCACTCAGTTTCACACTCACAGTCACACCAAAGGGAGCAATTGCAATTATGAAATTACCACATCAGGAAGATGGATGGGATTAGGTGTGATTTGGGAAAGGACCAGGTCAGTCTTGGGTGAGCCACACAGCCGAGTCTTATTTGCTAAATATAATGCCCACACTCCCAAGACTCCTACTATACAACAGAGAACCCACTCCTAAGGTGCTTCAAACATAAGTGTCCCCAAGAGATACACACTGACCTTGGTCACAGTTAGTGCTTTTAGGTGCAACACCTGTGTCTTTGGGATTGGGATGTTTCCAGAAGAAAAGGTGTCCAATACAGCAGGTCACAACCAGGGTGATCAGACTCACTGCACCTATGGCTATGTATTGTCGGACTACCATTCCTCAAAATAAATCTAACCTACACCACACACTCCTAATACTTTAACAGCTGTTTTCCTCATTCTTGTCTTCAGCCGTACGTAGAGGGTCAGCTTCCGGAGTGACACCAGTAAGGCCTCTTCTGCCCCGTATGTTGCCTGCCCGTTGCCGGTAGGGCAGTTATAGGGGGCGCTTCTTCAAGCGGACCGTTAAAGGATGGGCCTCCTCCTGCTCTGCCTCCCAATATTCATCAACTGCAGGCTTAACTCGAGTCCAGTGAATCCAACACTTAGATTCTAACACCTTTACTGCAAGTGGAGAACACATGACCACAGTATACGGGCCCTTCCATTTAGGTTTCAAGTTTTCCCCTTTCCAGTGTTTTACCCATACTTTGTCTCCCACTTGAATATTATGACTGGGGTACTCAAAAATGGTGGACTGAGGGACACACAATATTGTTGGATTTCTTGTATTTGCTTGTTTAATTCTCCCACCATTTGACTCACCCATGTAGTTCCTAATTGACTTAAGTCCCCTATATGATTTTTCAAGTTATTACTTATGATAGGGGGTCTTCCAAACATCATTTCAAAAGAAGATAGCCTAATTCCTTTTCGAGGGGTGCACCGCACAGACCAAAGTGCTAGTGGCAATGCATCCACCCACTTAAGGTGAGTTTCAAGGCACACCTTTGTCACCTTTTCCTTTATTGTCTGGTTTATTCTCTCTGCCCTTCCCCCGGATTGAAGATGAAAAGAACAATAAAACCTCCAGTGGGTCCCTAAGGATTTAGCCAATGTCTGATTTACTTGATGTACAAACTCAGGTCCATTATCTGATGATATGAATGAGGGTACTCCATATTTGGGAATAATCTCCTTGAGCAAGATTCTGGCCACTTCTCGTGCCTGCTTGCTCTTGGTAGGGAAACATTCAGGCCATCCTGAATAATTGCACACTAGGACTAACATTGCTTTATATAGTCCACATTTTGGCATTTCTATAAAATCAACAACCAATGAATCCATAGGATAATATCCCTTAGGCTGACTTCCTGGCGGAAGAATAGGTCCTTGTCTTGGATTAACCTGGGCACAAATGTTACATCTCTCAATTGCATGGGCACATAGCGAGTGAAGACGATTGATATACACAATACGGTGGAGGGCTTCAGCTAATGCACTCTTTCCCATGTGAGTAGTTGAATGAGTTTCCTTTACCACTGGCCAGGCTAAATTCTCAGGTTGCTGATAACCTTGCTTCTCTATCAGCTGCTCTATTTCCTTGGGTTACTTCATCTTGTCCCTTTTGATGTCCTTTACAGTGCATGAGAGCTACCCTCTTTGGTCCCAAGACTGCTGTTATAAGTCTTTCAATCAGAAGAGGATGTTTAATTTCTTTTCCTGCAGCTGTTAAGAGTCCTCTCTCTCTATAGACTGCAGCATGTACATGTAATGTGAGGAATGCATATTTAGAATCAGTCCAAATGTTTATACTTTCATCTCTTGCTCTTTTCAGTGCTCATATGAGAGCCCACAGTTCTGCTGCTTGAGCACTTGTGCCTTTTGGGAGTGGCCCACTTTCTATGACTTTATCAAGTGAGACTACTGCATAGCCCGCATATTGTTCTCCTGTTGAGATGAAACTTGACCCATCAGTAAACCAATTATAGTCCACTGTTTTCAGTGGCACATCAGTTAAATCAGGTCTACATGAGAATTGACTTTCTATCACTTGCATACAGTTATGTTCAACTTTAGGACCTGGTATAGGCAATAGGGTTGCTGGGTTTAGGCCATTTGTCTGCTTTAATGTCACTTGAGGGTTTTGAATGAGGAGAGCTTGATACTTATAAATTCTGGAGTTAGTTATCCATAAATGTCCCTTTGTTTCCAAAACTCCATGAATTGCATGACTGGTATAGATTGTAGCTAGTTCTCCAAAAGTCAATTTATTAGCTTCCTCTATCAGGAGAGCTGTGGCTGCCAGAATTTTAAGACAATGTGGCCATTCCTTTGATACTCCATCAAGTTGTTTTGACAGGTAAGCTATGGGTTGTTGCCAACTTCCCTTTTCTTGAGTCAGGACTCCAAGAGCCATATTATTCTTTGAGTCCACATACAAATTGAAAGGTTTCTCGAGGTTAGGAAGTCCCATAACAGGAGCTTGAGATAATGCCAATTTTAAAGTCTCAAAAGCCTGTTTTTGTTCACGTGTCCAAATAAAGGGCTCTCTTTCTCCCCCCTTTGTGGACTCATACAGTGGTTTGGCTAGCAGGGCAAAATTCGGTATCCATATTCTACAATATCCTGCTGCTCCTAAAAAACCCCGTAATTCTCTCCTATTAGTGGGCTCTGCAATTCAACACAAAGCTTCCTTTCTCTCATATCCTATTGCTCTCTGGCCTTGACTTATAGTATAACCTAAGTATTTAACCTGGGGTTTCACTAATTGGGCTTCAACATATTGGAATAGTACATCTCCTTCCTTGCCTGGCTGGAAGTCTTCTAAGTCTGAGGCCAAGGCATTGCCAAAAAGAGTAGGTGAATTTTTAAATCTCTGAGGAAGTCTGGTCCAAGCATATTGTTTTCTCTGGCCTGTTACTGGGTCTTCCCACTCAAAAGCAAACAGCTTCTGACTGTCCTTATGTATTGGGATCATAAAGAAAGCGTCTTTCAAATCTACCACAGAGAACCAAACAGCTGATGCTGGAATCAAGCTCAGGAGGGTATATGGGTTAGGCACTACAGCATGTACAGTAACTGTAGCATTATTGACAATACGCAAATCTTGGACTGGTCGAAATGTGCCATCAGGCTTTGGGATGGGTAAGATTGGGGTGTTCCAAGGAGATTGAATAGTTGTTAAAATGCCTGCCTTTAAGTATTTGGTAATATGGTCTTGAATTTCTTGTGTAATGGGGCGAGGATAATTTCTCTGCCGGAGACGAATAGGCACTGCCAGAGGCTTCACTTGAATGACTAGTGGTGTATGGTGACCTGCATGTCCTGGCGGATTATCTTCTGCCCATAACTGGTGCACATCAAACTCCTGCCAAGTATCAAGGACTTGAACCTCTTGGGCCACCATTATTCGCCACATCTCATCTGGAGGATGCTTCATTACTAGTGCCATTTCATCTTTTTCAAATGACAAAGTTGCCCCCATTTTATATAACATGTCTTGACCCAATAAGGGAATGGGAGGCATATATATGAATTGGTGTTCAATGTCCCTTCCATTTAGGGAACATCTCAGGGGCTTTAGAAAAGGGTGACAATTTACTGAGCCATCAACTCCCTGTACATTTATGACATCAGCAGAGAAGGGAGCCAATAACTTAGTAACTACATATCTAGATGCCTCCATATCTACTAAAAAGGTCACATTATTGCCCCCTATCTTCATTCGGACCAAGGGTTCGGGGGGGGCTTGACTTAAACCCGGTCCCTTTCATTCCTCAGGCCATTGTTCAGCTGCGGCCAAACCTATGGCCTCCACTTGTTCTTGAAATTGGCCTCGACCTCTTCCTTGGAATCCATATGGACGAAACATTTTTCCTCTTCCTTCTCCCTGGAAATCATATATTTTGACTTCTTGAGTTAAATGTCCACATCCCTGTTCTATTCTTCCAAGTTCAAACCTTTTAGGACATTCATGTTGCCAATGTCCCTCTTCTTTACACAAAACACACTGATTCCTTCCTAGGGTTCTGGAATTGCCTGACAATGCAGCTGCCAGCAATTGAGCCTTACGTTGCATTTTACCTTCTTTCTTCTTCTCTTCCACCTTCTCTCTATTCACATAAACTTTACATGCAATTTCCATCAATTGACTCATAGTCATGCCCAATGCCCCTTCTTGTTTCTGAAGTTTCTTTTTAACATCAGGGGCACTTTCCTTTGAATTCCTTGCACTCCTGCCCCCTGAACTTGAATATTGCCATCATCAACATTTGCCGGTTGAATTGGGAATTAGTTGCATGCCTTGGGCCATAGGACGATGCACAGGGGCGTATGGAGGAGGATTATCTTCTTCATAGGGTTCAGTCTTTAAGACAGGTTTGCCTTCAGTCTGACTCTTCGTGACCTGAGATCTGGGATTTCTATTCCTTCTGGCCACGCAGACCCGCATGGGTTCCACTCTGCATTTGCGAAGCCATTCAGGATTCTGTTTTACTACTACTTGCCACTGGTCAATATATTGGTATTGATCTGGGTGACCATGATCTGGGTCAGTAACAATTTGGTGGACTTTTGAGATGAAGTCTAGATTAAAACTACCTTCAGCCTTCCATCCTACATTGAACGTTGGCCATTCATTTTCACAGAATTTCTTTAAGTCTCCTGGATTGGCCTTGGGGTCTCCATAATCTCCACTAAAACCTTTCTTAAAATTCCTCAACATACACTGAAGAGGTGTCCAAGGGACACTTCCTCCACCACCCATTTTCTAAAACACTGCCACTGACCTGTGATGCCGGACGTTCCAACGGTCACCAACAGGAACTGCAATGGCTTAACCACCCACACAACAACTCTTGGGCCTCTTTAGGATGCGCCGATCCCGGACCCAGGGGGGTGATCAGGCCCCCTCTTCCACTCTCAAAACGAGTGGGTCTACAATTCCACAATACTTGCCTGCAGGCGTCTTCTTTTCCAACCAGCTTTGTTTCGTGACTTGTTTTGATTCCGTTCAGGTTCTTGGATCGGTCGGTTGTCCACCAAATACCCCTGCGGTGCCGTCCGCCTCCTTCTGGAGAAATCATCTGTGCCGGCTGAAGGTTTAGCGTGACGGCCCCGCTTGGGCACCGGTCGGTCCGTGCCGTCCTCAGCAAAATATTGCTCCAAGTCCCATCTTGGGTCGCCAGAAAAATGTTGCAGAAAACCACAGGACTCAGACCACGGAATCAAAAGAAGTTGGTTTATTTGCGCAAAGGTTCAGAGCAAAAATCATAACAACCTCTGAACACCTTCTCATGGAACAACAAGTACATATATACTCTTCAGAAACAGCAAAACACGGAAATGTAACTTGTTAGCATTGATTGGTTACTTGAATGACAGCCCCCTGTTGCTATGCTAGAATAGCGAAATATCTTGTCCCCCTCTCATGGATCTAGGTTACAGGTATCTTGCCAAAGCATCTAAATTTCTTAAGATTTCCTGCAGTTCGTTTGTGGTTAGCTACCAGTCGAGAGCGAGACATAGAAACGAGACATATGTGGTTACTTGCAACAGAGCCTCAAGCTTGACACTCATATGTGACCGACAGATGAACTTGTGGTTTGACATTTTTCACTTCCTTTTTTGTTTCTTCTAATACACGCATTTAAGACTCATGTCCTGTTTTATGTCCTGTCTTGTTTTATGTCCTGCCTTAATGTCCTGTCTTGTTTTATGTCCTGCCTTATTCTCCCCTTTGAGACTCCATTTTAGGTAACAATTGAGTCTCACTTTTACAGTTTCTACTTGAGCATTAGCTTTTTCCCAGCAAGCAAAGATAGCTGAGCAGAAATCACATATATGGATAGGCATAATATATGGCATGATTAACACTTTAGACTGGCACACATCTTTCTGTTTCCTGCTGCCAGTTCAAGATAGAGGCAGATAGCACCAATAACAAAAAGCGAAAAATCTATCTCAGAACTCCTCTTCCTCAGGCACGTCCTCCAATCCCCAGGGTCTCATCTGTACATACTTTCCACTGGCTGGATCCTCACTTTCCCTTTGTGGGTCTGAGGTGAACCTATTTTCCAAGGATCCTTCTATCACAACTAATTCCTTTTCAACCCTGATTTCTTTCACTGATCTCATAACTAATTGTCTGATTAACGGTATAACACATGGGATGAAGGCTAGTCCTGCTATTCCACATAACAACACAAACAGGATTTGTTTCCTCAATGTCCCCGGAGCCTTCTTCAAGTGTGAGAAGAGTTAATTGGCCATTCTCACAACATTTGGGACTATCGTTCAGGGTCTCATTACTCAACATGCCACTTGCAAACATTAGCCAAAGCCATAGAAGACTCATGTTTGACAATCTAAAATGAGTCAATGTCAACTTCCTTTCTTTTTTCTATCTTACAAGCCCAATATCCCACTCAGTTTCACACTCAGTCACACCAAGGGGAACAATTGCAATTATGAAATTACCACATCAGGAAGATGGATGGGGTTAGGTGTGATTTGGGAAAGGACCAGGTCAGTCTTGGGTGAGCCACACAGCCGAGTCTTATTTGCTAAATATAATGCCCACACTCCCAAGACTCCTACTATACAACAGAGAACCCACTCCCAAGGTGCTTCAAACATAAGTGTCCCCAAGAGATACACACTGACCTTGGTCACAGTCAGTGCTTTTAGGTGCAACACCTGTGTCTTTGGGATTGGGATGTTTCCAGAAGAAAAGGTGTCCAATACAGCAGGTCACAATCAGGGTAATCAGAATCACTAAGGCCAGACTCACAGCACCTATGGCTATGTATCGTCGGACTACCATTCCTTGAAATAGATCCAACCTACACCACACACCACTCCTAACACATTAACAGATGCTTTCCTTGTTCTTGTCTTCAGCCGTATGTAGAGGGTCAGCTTCCGGAGTGACACCAGTAAGGCCTCTTCTGCCCTGTATGTTGCCTGCCCGTTGCCGGTAGGGCAGTTATAGGGGGTGCTTCTTCAATCGTACCACTAAAGGGCGGGCCTCGTCCTGTTCTGCCTCCCAATATTCATCAACTGCGGGCTTAACTCGAGTCCAGTGAATCCAAGACTTGGATTCTAACACCTTTACTGCAAGTGGAGAACACATGACCACAGTATACGGGCCTTTCCATTTAGGTTTCAAGTTTTCCCCTTTCCAGTGTTTTACCCATATTTTGTCTCCCACTTGAATATTATGACTGGGGGTACTCAATAATGGTGGACTGAGAGACATACAATATTGTTGGATTTCTTGTATTTGCTTGTTTAACTCTCCCACCATTTGACTCACCCATGTAGTTCCTAATTGACTTAAGTCCCCTATATGATTTTCAAGTTATTACTTATGGTAGGGGGTCTTCCAAACATCATTTCAAAAGGGGATAGCCTAATTCCTTTTCGAGGGGTGCACCTCACAGACCAAAGTGCTAGTGGCAATGCATCCACCCACTTAAGGTGAGTTTCAAGGCACACCTTTGTCACCTTTTACTTTATAGTCCGGTTCATTCTCTCTGCCCTTCCCCCAGATTGAGGATGAAAAGAACAATGAAACCTCCAGTGCGTCCCTAAGGATTTAGCCAGTGTCTGATTTACTTGATGTACAAACTCAGGTCCATTATCTGATGATATGAATGAGGGTACTCCATATCTGGGAATAATCTCCTTGAGCAAGATTCTGGCCACTTCTCGTGCCTGCTTGGTCTTGGTTGGGAAACATTCAGGCCACCCTGAATAATTGCACACTAGGACTAACATTGCTTTATATAGTCCACATTTTGGCATTTCTGTAAAATCAACAACCAATGAATCCATAGGGTAATATCCCTTAGGCTGACTTCCTGGCGGAAGAATAGGTCCTTGTCTTGGATTAACCTGGGCACAAATGTTACATCTCTCAATTGCATGGGCACATAGCGAGTGAAGACGATTGATATACACAATACGGTGGAGGGCTTCAGCTAATGCACTCTTTCCCATATGAGTAGTTGAATGAGTTTCCTTTACCACTGGCCAGGCTAAATTCTCAGGTACAAAAATCCTTCCGTCTGGGAGTACATACCACTCTCCCTGCCTGTGTCCTTGCAAATCTACACTTGCCTGTAAGTCTTCTGCTTTAGTATATCTAGGACTCAGTCCTCGTGGCATTTCCAATGCTACATAAGCTGTCATGTCAGGGTAAGCTTGGCTGTCTCGGGTTGCTGATAACCTTGCTTCTCTATCAGCTGCTCTATTTCCTTGGGCTACTTCATCTTGTCCCTTTTGATGTCCTTTACAGTGCATGACAGCTACCCTCTTTGGTCCCAAGACTGCTGTTATAAGTCTTTCAATCAGAAGAGGATGTTTAATTTCTTTTCCTGCAGCTGTTAAGAGTCCTCTCTCTCTATAGACTGCAGCATGTACATGTAATGTGAGGAATGCATATTTAGAATCAGTCCAAATGTTTATACTTTCATCTCTTGCTCTTTCCAGTGCTCGTATGAGAGCCCACAGTTCTGCTGCTTGAGCACTTGTGCCTTTTGGGAGTGGCCCACTTTCTATGACTTTATCAAGTGAGACTACTGCATAGCCCGCATATCGTTCTCCTGTTGAGATGAAACTTGACCCATCAGTAAACCAATTATAGTCCACTGTTTTCAGTGGCACATCAGTTAAATCAGGCCTGCATGAGAATTGACTTTCTATCACTTGCATACAGTTATGTTCAACTTTAGGACCTGGTATAGGCAATAGGTTGGCTGGGTTTAGGCCATTTGTCTGCTTTAATGTCACTTGAGGGTTTTGAATGAAGAGAGCTTGATACTTATAAATTCTGGAGTTAGTTATCCATAAATGTCCCTTTGTTTCCAAAACTCCACGAATTGCATGACTGGTATAGATTGTAGTTGGTTGTCCAAAAGTCAATTTATTAGCTTCCTCTATCAGGAGAGCTGTGGCTGCCAGAATTTTAAGACAATGTGGCCATCCCTTTGATACTCCATCAAGTTGTTTTGACAAGTAAGCTATGGGTTGTTGCCAACTTCCCTTTTCTTGAGTCAGGACTCCAAGAGCCATATTATTCTTTGAGTCCACATACAAATTGAAAGGTTTCTCGAGGTTGGGAAGTCCCATAACAGGAGCTTGAGATAATGCCAATTTTAAAGCCTCAAAAGCCTGTTTTTGTTCACGCGTCCAAATAAAGGGCTCTCTTTCTCCCCCCTTTGTGGACTCATATAGTGGTTTGGCTAGCAGGGCAAAATTCGGTATCCATATTCTACAATATCCTGCTGCTCCTAAAAAACCCTGTAATTCTCTCCTATTAGTTGGCTCTGCAATTTGGCACACAGCTTCCTTTCTCTCATGTCCTATTGCTCTTTGGCCTTGACTTATACTATAACCTAAACATTTAACCTGGGGTTTCACTAATTGGGCTTTCTCCCTTGAGGCACGGTATCCTTTGTTCATCAACAGATGAAGTAGTTGGTTGGTGTTGTCCCAACAAGTTTCTTTTGTCTGTCCAGTTATTAACACATCATCAACATATTGTAGTAATACATCTCCTTCCTCACAGGGCTGGAAGTCTTCTAAGTCTGAGGCCAAGGCGTTGCCAAAAAGAGTAGGTGATTTTTTAAATCCCTGAGGAAGTCTGGTCCAAGCATATTGTTTTCTCTGGCCTGTTACTGGGTCTTCCCACTCAAAAGCAAACAGCTTCTGACTGTCCTTATGTATCGGGATCATAAAGAAAGCGTCTTTCAAATCTACCACAGAGAACCAGACAGCTGATGCTGGAATCAAGCTCAGGAGGGTATATGGGTTAGGCACTACAGCATGTACAGTAATTGTAGCATTATTGACAATACGCAAATCTTGGACTGGTCGAAATGAGCCATCAGGCTTTGGGATGGGTAAGATTGGGGTGTTCCAAGGAGATTGAATAGTTGTTAAAATGCCTGCCTTTAAGTATTTGGTAATATGGTCTTGAATTGCTTGTGTAATGGGGCGAGGATAATTTCTCTGCCGGAGACGAATAGGCACTGCCAGAGGCTTCACTTGAATGACTAGTGGTGTATGGTGACCTGCATGTCCTGGCGGATTATCTTCTGCCCATAACTTGTGCACATCAAACTCCTGCCAAGTATCGAGGACTTGAACCTCTTGGGCCACCATTATTCGCCACATCTCATGTGGAGGATGCTTCATTACTAGTGCCATTTCGTCTTTTTCAAATGACAAAGTTGCCCCCATTTTACATAACATGTCTCGACCCAATAAGGGAATGGGACACTCAGGCATATATAGGAATTGGTGTTCAATGTCCCTTCCATTTAGGGAACATCTCAGGGGCTTTAGAAAAGGGTGACAATTTACTGAGCCATCAACTCCCTGTACATTTATGACATCAGCAGAGAAGGGAGCCAATAACTTAGTAACTACAGATCTAGATGCCCCCGTATCTACTAAAAAGGTCACATTATTGCCCCCTATCTTCATTCGGACCAAGGGTTCGGGGGGGGGGCTTGACTTAAACCCGGTCCCTTTCAGTCCTCAGGCCATTGTTCAGCTGCGGCCAAACCTATGGCCTCCACTTGTTCTAGATATTGGCCTCGACCTCTTCCTTGGAATCCATATGGACGAAACATTTTTCCTCTTCCTTCTCCCTGGAAATCATATATTTTGACTTCTCCAGTTAAATGTCCACGTCCCTGTTCTATTCTTCCAAGTTCAAACCTTTTAGGACATTCATGTTGCCAATGTCCCTCTTCCTTACACAAAACACACTGATTCCTTCCTAGGGTTCTGGAATTGCCTGACAATGCAGCTGCCAGCAATTCAGCCTTACGTTGCATCCTAAAATCTTTCTTAAAATTCCTCAACGTACACTGAAGAGGTGTCCAAGGGACACTTCCTTCACCACCCATTTTCTAAGACACTGCCACTGACCTGTGATGCCGGACATTCCAACGGTCACCAACAGGAACTGCAATGACTTAACCACCCACACAACAACTCTTGGGCCTCTTTAGGATGTGCTGATCCCGGACCCAGGGGGGTGATCAGGCCCCCTCTTCCACTCTCAAAACGAGTGGGCCTACAATTCCACAATACTTGCCTGCAGGCGTCTTGTTTTCCAACCAGCTTTGTTTCGTGACTTATTTTGATTCCGTTCAGGTTCTTGGATCGGTCGGTTGTCCACCGAATACCCCTGCAGTGCCGTCTGCCTCCTTCCGGAGAAATCATCCGTGACGGCTGAAGGTTCAGCGTGACGGCCCCGCTTGGGCACCGGTCGGTCCGTGCCGTCCTCAGCGAAATATCGCTCCAAGTCCCACCTGGAGTCGCCAGAAAAATGTTGCAGAAAACCACAGGACTCAGACCACGGAATCAAAAGAAGTTGGTTTATTGCGCAAGGTTCAGGGCAATACATTTGTAAGCACATCTGAACAGCTTCTTATAATAAAACAAGTTCATATATACTCTTCAGAGACAGCAAAACACGGAAATGTCACTTGTTAGCATTGATTGGTTACTTGAATGACAGCCCCCTGTTGATATGCTAAAATAGCTAAATATCTTGTCCCCCTCTCATGGATCGAGGTCACAGGTATCTTGCCAAAGCATCTAAGTTTCCCAAGTTTCCTGCAGTTCGTTTGTGGTTAGCTACCAGCGAGAGCGAGACATAGAAACGAGACATATGTGGTTACTTGCAACAGAGCCTCAAGCTTGACACTCATATGTGACCGACAGATGAACTTGTGGTTTGACATTTTTCACTTCCTTTTTGCTTCTTCTAGCTAATACACACATTTAAGACTCATGTCCTGTTTTATGTCCTGTCTTGTTTTATGTCCTGCCTTATAACTGTACACCAAGAATTACAGCCATGGGGAAAAGAAAGGACGCCCTCTTTGAGTTCTTTGGTTTTACCTTTCAGGACATAGCAAAAAGCATCTGGTCTTAAGCAGTTCTTAAAACTAGGTAAATACAGCCTCAGATGAACAACAACACATGACATATTACACCATGTCATCATTTATTTTACAAAAAGAAAGGCAAAACGGAGAAGCCGTGTGTGAAAGACGAAGCACACCCTGACTGCTTCCATAGGTATGAAGAGGCTAAGAGGTAGCCTGGTGCTGCTGATCAAGTGACCTTGATTAATTGGGTGACTGCCTCTATAAAAGCAAAAGTTTCAGGAGTTTGCCCGTCTCCAGCATTGCGTTGTGTGTTAACACAATGCCAAAAGGTAAAGACATCAGCAATGATCTTAGAGAACAATTGTTGCTGCCTATCAATCTGGAAAGGGTTACAAGGCCATTTCAAAACAATTTAAAGTCCATCATTCTATAGCAAAGAAGATTATTCACAAGTGGAAAACATTCAAGGCAGTTCCCAATCTGCCAAGGAGTGAACATCCCAGCAAGTTCACCCAATGCTCAGAGACATGGCAAAAAATTCCAAGAGTTCCACCTCAGACTCTACAGGCCTCAGTGAGCATGTTAAATGTTCATGGCAGCAGAATTAGAAAAGGACTGAACAAGAAGGGTTTCTTTGGAAGGGCTGCCAGGAGAAAGCCTCTTCTCTCGAAAAAGGACATGGCAGCCCGGCTGAGGTTTACCAAGTTGCACCTGAATAAATCACAAGACGTCTGGAACGTTCTCCTTTGGACAGGAGACCAAAGTGGAGAAGTTTGGCCATAACACACACAGCCACGTCTGGTGAAAACCACGCAGAGCCTATCAGCACCAACATGCCTCACCAACTGCCAGGCACGGTGATGGAGGGGTGAGGATTTGGGCTTGTTTTGCAGCCAGAGGACCTAGGCACCTTGCGGTCATTAACTCCACCATGAACTCCTCTGGGTACCAAAGTATTCCACAGCCAAATGTGAGGCCATCTGACTGACAGCTGAACCTTGGTGGACTTTGGGTCATGTGAGAGGACGATGATCCCAAGCACACCACAAATGGCTGAAGAAGAAAAGAATGCAGGCGTTGGAATGGCCCAAAGTCCAGAGCCCAACCCAATTGAAATGATGTGGTGGGACCTCCAGAGAGCCGTGCAGAAACAAATGCCCACAAACCTCTATGAACTGAAGCCACGTTGTAGAGAAGAGGGGGCCAAAATTCCTCTCACAACAATGTGAGGTCCTGATGAAGTTATACAGAAAACGATTACTTCAATTTATTGCTGCTAACGGTGGTTCTACAAGCTTTTGTATCATAAGGTGCATTTAGTTTTCCAAACATGGCTTCTCCATTTTGGCTTTCTTTTTGTAAAATAAATGAGGAGATGGTGCAATATGTCGTGTGTTGTTCTTCATCTGAAATTGTAGTTGTCTACTTTTAAGAACTGCTAAAGACCAGGTGATTTTTATCAGATGTCCTGATGGGTAAAATCGCAGAACTCACAGAGACTGGATTTTCCTTTTCACATGGCTGTATTTCCCCTGATTTTAGACAAAGATGAAATTGCATAAATTCCCAATCCAGCTCTGAGTCAGCAACTGAAGTCCTTTTATCTATTGCCAAAATACTCCTCAGGTCCAGTGATTGGGTTTATCCCAGTAGAGGCCTATTTTAAACCCCAAACTTCAGTTCAATATAAGGATTTGGGGGTAACTTTCACATTATATAATAATTGGGAGAAAGCTGGATAGTTTTTTTAAATTTAAGCAGTAGATTCAATCCTGCCCTTGCTCTAAGTGGGCTCCTTTGATGATGGCAGACCCAAGATTCAGTCTCAGAGAAAAGTAACACTGGGTAAGGAAAGGTGTTACTTGCTGTATTGGCTACATTTGTTTTCCAAAGACCAAAACTTTTGACTTTCATTTATCAATAATCAGAGAATTATTATGTCAGTAGGAGCCATGTTATCTCAAGAGTCTACACAATCTAACCCATAGGATAACAGTACTGTATTACCAGTTTAAACCAAAGTGTATTTAGCAAGTAAGAGGCTCAGTGATTTAAAGACATTGAATCTGTTCCAGCAGTTCGAGTTCTGTCACTGCATGGCGGGGTGAGCTCCCGTCGCTTGCCTCAGCTTCTGCCCACCTAGCAGTTTGAAGGCCTGTGACAACGCTAGTAGATAAATAGGTACCACTTTGGTGGGAAGTGTGGCGTGTTTCATGCAGATGGTGGGGCCCCTGCCAGTGCTGGACTTGCTCGGATGTGACACCCAACTGTGAGGCGACATCGGTGGTGAGAGAAGCCTGGATGATGCCACAGGAGACCTCTCGTCTTTCTAGTGCGGAGCCAGTTCACCCCCTGTGGGGCACCCTGGATGAGCTCATGAGCACAAACTGAACAGACTAGCATTCCTGGGCTGTGAAACAAACACTATATAGTCTCCTGGCTATTTATACCTTTGCCATATGCTAAATAAATAAACAGTTTAGCACTTTAGGCATGTACATGAGAATCCTTCCTTAGTCCTAGTAAGTCATTAATATCTAGACTGAATAAGATGCTTTCAAATATGTACTCTTTTATGTTACACCTAGGTAAGTATCAATCCTTCCTCTCCTGGCTCCACTGAGCCCAAACCTCCCTCTCAAACAAGGGCTTGTGGAAAAGGTTTGGATCAGGGCTAACAGTCTGAGTTCCATTTTAAGAGAAATCAATTTCCTCCATCATATTTCTCCATTTACTGTATCAAATGCTGCAGTAACATCTATAAAGCCAGAAAACCGTTGTTTACCCGACTGACATATTGTGTAATTAGCTATTTCAAAAGATATCTGTTGTCAATATTAGATTATTAATTTATTCATTAATTATTATACAACTGTGTGAATTTTTTCCCTCTACTTAAAACCTTCTTGTTCTTCTGCAAGGAATATATGTTTGTTCTACCCAACCTCAAGTTTACTTAAGAGGAACATGGTATATATTTTAGCCATAATATCTATTAGTCTAACTAACCAGTAATTGCTAGAGTCCTATTTATTCCATTTTCTTTGTATAAAGAAACACTTCTATTGCCAACTTGAGTACAACTGGATATGTCAGGTATTATTGCTTTGTGAAAATGAACATGCCAATAGTTATAATAATAATAATAAAGTTGGAAGGGATCTTGGAGGGCATCTAGTCCAACCCCCTGCTCAGGCAGGAAACCCTATACCATTTCAGACAAATGGCTGTCCAGTCTCTTCTTAAAAACTTCCAATGTTGGAGCATTCACCACTTCTGGAGGCAGGTTGTTCCACTGGTCAATTGTTCTAACTGTCAGGAAGTTTCTCCTTAGTTCTAGGTTGCTTCTCTCCTTGATTAGTTTCCATCCATTGCTTCTTGTCCTGCCGTCAGGCACCTTGGAAAATAGCTTCACTCCCTCTTCTTTGTGGCAGCCCCTGAGATATTGGAAAACTACTATCATGTCCCCCCTCGTCCTTCTCTTCATTAAACTAGACATACCCAATTCCAGCAACCGTTCCTTATATGCTTTAGCCTCCAGTCCCCTAATCATCTTTGTTACTCTTCTCTGTACTCTTTCTAGAGTCTCAACGTCTTTTTTACATCGTGGTGACCAAAACTGGATGCCGTATTCCAAGTGTGGCCTTACCAAGGCATTGTAAAGTGGTATTAATACTTCACGTGATCTTGATTCTATCCCTCTGTTAATGCAGCCTAGCACTGTGTTGGCCTTTTTGGCAGCTGCAGCACACTGCTGGCTCATATTTAAGTGATTGTCCACTAGGACTCCGAGATCCCTCTCACAGTTACTGCTATTGAGCAAGGTACCCCCTATACTATACTATACTATACTATATCTTTTCCAGTCCTCCGGTAGTTCCCCAGTGCTCCAGGATCTTTGCAAAATATAGTTCAATGGTTCTGAGATCACATCTGCCAGTTCCTTGACAACCCTGGGGTGTAATCCATCTAGTCCTGGTGATTTGAACTCGTCTAGGCTGGACAGGTGCTCACTTACCGTTTTCTTGCCTATCTTAACTTGCGTTTCTATTCTGTTTTTTATGGCACTATTTTTGGTAGGTTGGTCTGTTTTTTCCCTTTGTGTAAAGACAGATGCAAAAAACGAGTTAAATAGTTCTGCTTTCTCCCTGTTGCTTGTCACCGTCTTGCCACTTTCACCCACTAATGGACCAAACATTTCTTTCACTTTTTTCTTGTTTTTTACATGTTAAAAGAAGCTTTTTTTGTTATTTTTGACTTTGGTCGCAAGCCTTAGTTCATTTTGAGCCTTAGCTTTCCTCACTTCATCTTTGCAGGCTGATATTTGCTGATATTCTGACTTAATGTGCCCCTCTTTCCACTTTCTATACTTGTCCTTTTTATTTTTCAATTTACCAGAGAGTTCTTTATGCAGCCATGCTGGTTTCTTTTGACAGCTGTTATTTTTCCTCTTTGTTGGTATTGTGCTAGACTGGGCTTTTATTATCTCACTTTTCAAAATTTCCCAAGCTTCTTGAGTTGTTTTCCCTTTGAGGATTCTCATCCATGGAATCCTTCCCAAGCCCTCTCTAAGTTTATTGAAATTAGCTCTCTTAAAGTCCAAGACTCTAGTTTGATTGTGTTCTATTGCTTGAGCTTCCATAATGTTGAATTCCAATATTGCATGATCACTTCCTCCCAAGGTTCCTGTGGCTTCAACACCTTCTCCTATTTCATCTCTGTTAGTGAGAATTAGATCCAAAATGGCTAATCCCCTAGTTCCCTTTTCTACTTTTTGGGAGACAAAGTTGTCTGCTAGGTTTGCAAGGAATCTGTTTGATCTTCCACTTGGTGCAGAGTTTGTCTCCCAGTTGATGTCAGGGTAGTTAAAGTCCACCATTACTATTGTGATGTGCTTCCTACATATCTTAGTTAGCTGACTAGCAAAAAGTTCATCTATTTCCTCTGTTTGGTTGGGTGGCCTGTAGTATACCCCTATGGCAATGTCATTCCCCCCCCCACTTTTATATTGACCCAAATGCATTCAAGACAGTTTTCATCATTGTTGTGCTCTATTTCTGTAGAGATGTAGTTATTTCTTACATATAGAGCAACTCCTCCTCCTCTTTTATTTGGTCTGTTTCTTTTAAATAATTTAAATAACTATAGCTGTGTGTTCCATTTGTGGGTTTCATCCCACCATGTTTCCATAATGGCAACAATATCATATCTGCCCTCATTAACCTGAATTTCTAGTTCACCCTGTTTGCTGTTCATACTCTGTGCATTGGTGTATAGACATTTGAGTCCTTTATGACTGACCCTGTGTTTACTTTCTACGTAACCTGTGTGGTGCCTGAGTTCCCCTATTGTGTTACCACCTATTTGGTTAGTGCACTTTGTGTGGCACTCGCTGTTAGAAGCTTGATTTTGCTTGACAGCAAGGTTGATATTCTTGTCCACACACACATCTATGTTACATGCACTGATAGCCCTATAATTTTTAGATTGCCGGGGACAGAGATGTTCTGTATCAATTAACTCACTGTCCCCGCTGTTTAGTTTAAATATTCCTCCAGAAAATCTGTGAATTTATAGCCGAGTAACTCAGTCCCTTTCTTTGATGGATGCAAACCATCTCTTTTGTACATTTTTTCATTGGACCAGCAACAGACATCGTGTCTAATATATCCAAAGCCTTCCCCTTTACACCACTCCTTTAGCCACATATTGAATTGTGCTATACGCTGGCCTTTTCCATTTTGCTCCTTATATACTGGTAAAACTTCTGAAAAAGTAAGCCTACAGCCTATTCTGCTAAGTTCCTGCCCCAAGCTCTGGAAATCATTCTGCACAGAGAGTACATCTTTTGGGGACAGATCGTTAGTGCCAAGATGTACAATAGCCTCCACATCACAGTCCTTGCAGGCATTCTTGATTATTTTAGAAAAACGCTTCTTGTCCCTACTGGCAGTAGCACCAGTAGTTCACCCACAACTGGGGCTATTTTTTCAATGGCCAGGAGAAAGTCCTCTACTGCTTTTCAGGCCTTTTATGAGGAATTTAAACATAAACATAATAGAAAAAATATAATTGATATGTTTGCTAATATGGAGAAAAGCAACTCTTGAATTCCATGTAGAAGGTATACTTGGATCTGTTGCTCACCCACCACTATCCCGCTCACTTTACCAGACAGAGAATAACACACACCAACCTGGGGGACTTTGTAGGTGTTTGCTAATGTTGACATCTGGATGGAGGTTTCCCTGCTAGTTGAATCAAGAAGAGCCAGGAGGTTCTCCTTCCTTCCATGTTATTATCATCAATAGCAACAACATTTTTTTCAAGAATTTATTCCTTTTTGTTTCCACAAGCCTACTGAGTCTTAAGCCAATACTGATCCAAAACCAATAATCAGTTATACAAATAGGGGAATGGGCTGAGCAGAGGCAACGACAACTGTTTCAATCACTACTTTAAACAAAATGAATTCAAGTAATGAATTCAGGAGTGAACGGGGAGAGGAAAATAATCTGATTGCCTTTGGGATTTTTTTAACCCCATCTCTGGTTTTGAGTCTCTTCTACAAAATAAGAAAAAAGAGGAAATCAAAATCATCCAGGAAATTAGAGAAGTCCTGTAATATAGAAGCAAGTGAAAAGAAGAAGAAAAGAAGGAAAGTGTGAGAATTAGAAAATGGGGGGAATGGAAGTCCATCACCTTGAACGACTTACGATGGAGATGGAAAAAAAGGAGCCATGTTGAAAGGCAACATTATATTCGATAATACTGTTTCCGTTGTGACTATACCAATGAGATGGTCTCCTGGCCTGTAAAAGCTCCATGGTTTATTTTCATCCTGGTGCTCCAAACTCAGCGGGCATTTCATTCTAATCTTCCCAGAGATGGGCTTTGACACCAGCAGCATCAGAACCAGAAGCAGCAGGTCCATAATTCATAGGGCTTTATTAATCCTCTTCCTGTTTCTAACACCAACAGCAGAGAACAATTGGAAGAATTCAAAGCACTCTCAGAAGGTGGAGATGCCAGAGACTTTGCTGATATAAACAGAGAAACACTCAGCTTCACCTGGGAGGAGAGAGAGGTACAATCAAGAGCAGAGCCCCGGCCTGTCCCAAAACGTGTTCCCTCAGAGCTTGATCTAACAAATTTATCCTTTTCTGATACAAGATCCTTTGCTTATGGCTTCAATCTGATGTCTCTATCAAAGGCACAGAGATCTCAAAGACCCAGGTGGTCATAATTACTGTGAGAAGCAACTTCTCCTCTTGTGATCCTGAACTTCTTCTGGGCTCCATGTGCAGAGGAGACACTGGAGAAAAGCATGTTAGTGAAAAATCACAGATACACTCCTGGGGATTCTGTTTTTGTGGTTGTGGTCCTTCTTGTCAGGACATGTCCAGAAAGTGATGCTGGAGGAAGGTAGCTCAATAACAAGGGAACTGATGTCTTCTGTCCTTCAACGTGGTCTCCTTGTCTCCAGAGACTGCTGGGGAAGGTCACCCAGAGCTGTGGAGTTTGGTGCCACTCTAGGTTGGTGACACTTAACTCTTGTGTTGCCTCTCTTCTAACCGCCAAGGAAGCAACCAGACCCCTTGGATTCTGCCTAATGTTAAGAGGAGTGGGGCCTGTTTTGGATTTTCTTTTATATCAGAACTTCATATATTAATCAAAAATTGCACCTGACTTTAAAATTCCTTGTGCCTGAAGTGAAGTTTTGTTTCCCCTCTTTTCTAAGCAATATCAATTTTGGGATGAGAGGCAGGAAAGTGACAGCCTGTGGGCTGCATTGTTGGCTGAATAGGGAGAAGGTCATAGAGTTGATGGAAGTTTTTTCTTCTTCACAGTTTCGGCATTGTCTTTACGTATTGATGTAAGATTCTTTGTATGTTGAAGTTTCTTTCTGGTTTATTAAATCAAGAATGGACTGAAAGGTCTGAAGCTGAGATGTATTAATTTATTTATCAAATTAATTTATTCTGGCAGGGTAACTCCGGGTGGCTTAGAAAGGTGGGGGCGGTTCCCACAGCAAAGATGGTGCAACCTGTTTTCTAGCCACCTGATTTTTGGAGATCTGATGCCCCTCCCCCCTCTGGTTGTGTGAATGCACTTGTTGGGGTGTGACATTCCCATCTCTGAGGCTGTGGGGTGAAGCCCTTCCCCCAAAAACCTCAGAGTGCTTTGAAGCTGCTCTTGGGGCACCTGTGTCCCTGGTTCATTTCGATCAATTGTCCACGGATTTTGTCTCTTCTGGATGAGGCTCCCTGATGTGTCCAGCTTTGCCTAGAAGGGAGAACTGGGGGAGGGCTGAGTGGGGAGGATCTGAAGGAATGGGCAGGATCCTCCTTATGGTGAGGAACAGATGACAGCCGTATCTCAGGCTCTACTCTCCGTGCCTGGCTTACCAGGTCGTTGGTGGCTCTGGGTTCAAGCTGTTGTTTTTGAGGGCCAGGCTGAGGCATTAAAAGGGCTTCTCTCCTCCATGAGGGTCTCTGCCGTGTCTCACTGAAGCCTGGATGGGCCCAGAGGGGAGGAAGCCCCTTTTCAGTCAGAAATGAGCCCACCTCGATTTCTGGGTTCACCCCAGGAGACCCCAGAGGAGAGGAGAGAAAACCGCTGTCATCAGGGGTTCATTCTGGGCTCTTTTAAGAGGCTGCACCTAAACCTGGGTTTTGTCTCAGGGTGGCTGTGAGAACGTTTCCCCACTCTTGGTGAAGTGTGTTGTGTGAAATGATCTTCGCAGGAAGAAAAGTGTCTCCAGCCTATTTTCAGTTATAATCGATTGTTCAACTTGTCTCCACAGAATATACTTTGGGGTCCCCATGTTTCATTGACTCATCACCCAGCAGGTTCAACCTCAGAAAACAAACCATGATTTAGAGTTGCAAGTGTGAATGCAGGCATTGGTGAAGTAACTAGTTAAAACAGGTTGTGTAGATAGCATGAGACACTTTGTCACTTCTGACTGTCTGCCCCAGCTCTACCTAGTCTATTTCTAGTTTCTAGGAATAAAATTAAAAGAGTGTGGTTGGTGTGTATCCTCTGCTGATTGATAAAAAAAGAAATCTTTTTTATATAAAAAAGAGGGAAAACTCCTTGATTGCCTGATATCTCCAGTGTTCAATATCCCACTCCTGCCTCCATGAAATTAGGGAAGAGGACCCCCATCTGTGGGGGAAGAGCCACTGGCCCATTGGGTCTCCTTCTGCTGCCCCCTCCCTTCATGACCCCCCGGTTTCTCCTTCCCCACCAGCCCTCTGGGGACCCAGGAGAGGATCCAGGGGGAGACCCTCCCCATCCAGGTCTGGCTTTGGGAGTCAGGAGCTCAGCCCGCCTGAAGTGGGGGCAAGGAGGCCCTGGGGCAACTCCAGGGTTTAAACCAAGATCGACTTTATTAAAAGTGGCAAAAAGTACAAGGTTTTACGCACAGAACACAGTTAAAAAAGGTAGATAAAGATAAACAATCCTAACACAATTCTAGCTACAGCTAAACACCTCAGCTTCCACCTTTGCCAGGTTTCCCACCTTCCATGGGAAAGAACTTTTCTGCCCTGGGTGAAATTTCCTCATTCTCCCTGCACTGATCTGGATTTTGCCCTGTGGGGATCTTTATATGGTAATCAAATAGATCCTGTCTCTGAGGCTCTTTCCCCCCTTCCTGCGTCTCCCGTTCAGGGTTTCTCCCTCTGGGAAGCCAGGGGAGCGCCTCCCTGCAGCTCCTTCCCAGTCCTCGCATTCAGACGGTTTCTCCCTCCGGCAGCCTCTTTCCTGGGAGAGAAGAGAAGGACTCCTTCTGAAGACCTTTCCACACTCCCCGCATTGATCTGGTTTCCCCCTGAGGGGATCCTTGGAGGGGAAGGGAGGGATCTCCTCTTCCCGAGACTCTTTCCACCCATCCAGCATGGAAATGGCTTCTCCTCCTGGCTCTTCGGCTGCTTCTCCTCCGGCCTCTGAGGTCCTCACGGAGTTGGAGGTGATTCTCCTCCTGGGTCACGTCCAGTTCCTTGCGATGACATCAGATCTGGCTCTGAATAATTCTGATCGACTTCTGGATCGAAATAAAATAAAATACATGAATGAGAGATCAATCTGCTGAATTTGTGTGTCTTCTTTGATCCTCACCAATATTTTTCCCTCTGCTTATACTTTGATGGGATTAAAGTTATATTCATTCTGACTCTGCCCCAGACAGTTTGAGATATTCTTGCTAGGCCATTCCTGTATTTCACAAGAGACACTGATTTGTTTTTTTTCCTAAGTCTGTCCCACTTCCGTTAATCAAAGAAAGTGAGAGAGTGGCAGGAAAGACTGGAATAAAGAGAAAAAAGTAAACTCTAGGAAACTATAACCCTTTTTTCCCTCTCACGCAGCAGGGGAGGGAAATGCAGCCTGACTTGGCTTTTCCTTCAGAAGCTGCTTCCGAAAAGCCTTCCTCCTCCTCCTCCTCCTCCCTGAGATGGTGGCACAGCCCTCCTTTCTGCCCCTCCACAAGGGGAGACGTTTCTTTTTAGCACCAACGACTTTTCCTCCTTGGGAAGACAAAGATTCCCAGGAGGAAAGACCGGGGTCCTTGTCCAGGTGCCCGAAGGTTGCAGCGGTTTGGATGAGGGACAAAAGCTTCAGCTGAACCTGCCAAAAGTTGTTTTTCCCTTTTGGTTCTGGGACTTTGTCATCTCTGGTGATGGATGGGGGGGCACCAGCCCAGACACCCCCAGTGCATGATCTGGGGGTCCTTCTGGGCCCAAAACTCCTGCCTGAAGAGCAGGTGGCAGTCACGGTCAGGGGGACCTTTGCACTGTCTGGTGTTTTGCCCCAGTTGCTCCCTTTCCTGGGCCACCATTGGCTCCCTTCACAGCCACTCAGGCCCTGGTCAGCCCCAGAATGGACTCCCGCCATGCTCTCTCCGTGGGGCTGCCCTTGAAGAGCAGCCGGGAGCTTCAGCTGAGGCCGAATGCGGTTGCCAGGACAGTTGTGTCTCTGCTCAAACGGCAGTGGGCAAAGCACAGAGGGACCTCCACTTACAATGCTTCACTTAGTGACTGTTCAAAGTTACAGCGGCACTGAAAAAAGGGACTCGTGACCATTTTCCACACTTACACTTATTGCAGGATCCCAATGGTCACGTGATCCAAATTCAGATGCTGGGCAACTGTCTCATGTTTATGACGGTCACAGCATCCAGGACTCACGTGATCCCCTTTTGCAACCTTCTGGCAAGCAAAGTCCGTGTGGAAGCCAGATTTGCTGAACAACCATAGTGATTCACTTAACAACAGTGGCCAGAAAGGTCGTAAAATGGGGCAAAACTCACTTAACGACTGTCTTATTTAGCAAGACAAATTCTGGGCTCGATTGTGGTCATAAGTCGAGGACTATCTATAGACTTATTTGGAAGAGCATCCTTCCAAAATGGCGAAGTGACATTAAACACAAAGACACACAATGGCGCACAAAGGGCAGAGTCTGACCGTAGCAGAAGAGGATGAATGGAGGCAGTTGGGAGCTCTGGGGACTTTGCTGCCTTCAGACGGAGCCCTTCCTTCCCTGGGGGGAGACCCCAGTTAGATCCTCCAGGGAGACCCCCTCCCCCCCCAGTGTGGCTGTTGTGCAGGTTCCCTCTTGCCTGGGAGGGACCCTCTCCAGGACAGCCTCTTCACTGGAAGCAAAGAAGGGGGGAGGGGAAGGCAGCCCCCAGGAAGGACTGAATTCTCACTCCATGCTGCAGTTTTGCCAGCTCTGAGCAAGCCGGAAGAGGGGAAATTATCTGGGCAAAGCAACGGGACGATTGCCTGAAGGGGGAGAGAGACCTTCTCTTTCCAGTCTTGGTCCCAGAAAAGACGGGCAGGGAGGCGTGTAAAACACAGAAATGATGATAAACTCTTATCAGCTGTTGGAAATCCTCCCTCCTTCGGCTCCTGGTCCTCTTCCCGGCTCAGGAAGAAGTCTTCTGCCAGGGAAGGTCTCCCCTCCACAGTCTCAAATCCGGCTCTGCCTCTCCAGGGTCAGGATGGCCGGGAGCCGCTCCAGGACCCCCAGGTCCGGCATCTGAGCTTCTGGGGTCTCTCCTGGCTCAGCCACCAAGGAGGGTGGATGCAGCTGCTGTTTTCCCAGGGTCCCTCCTGGTGACACAACTCCCTGGAGTGGTGATGTTACAGACCAAAACTTGTGGTTCCTTTCTGCGGGTTGTTTGTCCCGATGCTTGGCCAGAATTTCCCACCAGGCCCAACCAGAATGACGGGGGGGGGGCTTTTCCACCCCCCCACCTCTGCTGGGCTGCAAACCCCCTTTTTCGTGGTGCTGAAATGGAATCTCCTGGACCTGCAAAGGGGAAAGTTGTTTCTGAAGACCAGGAATTCTCTTGACCTGTTTGAGGAGCTCTTTGCCCCCTCCAGACAGGCACAAACTTCACTTGTCAATTGAGATCCTTTCATCTCTCAAACTGATCTTGGATCTTTTTAGAAAAACCCTCCAGGTGAAAAAGTATTTTTGGGGTGCAATCCGATGGGATGCAGCTGCCCCTCTTCCTCCCAAATAACCAGCATTCCACCAAACACGGTCCTGGCTGCGCTGGTTCTCCCTTTGGCTTTGCAAAGGGGGATTTTTCTGATTTATCTTGATCTGAAAGTATTCAGGACACCCAGCAGCCCATTCTGGGCCTCTGCCCATCCGCCTCCCTCCTTTGGGGCAGCACCAGCTGTTCTTCCAGGGTCTCTGGCTGAGAAGGGGAGTCCCGACTGCCTGGGATCTGGTCCCTCCAGGCTGGCTCTTCAGGACCACGCGAGCATCCCTCTCGGGGGTCCCAAGTGGGTCCCCCAAGGGGAGCAGTCCGGACGTGGCTCAGGGGGTCAATGGAGTCTGCCCAGGGCTCCCTTCCTTGGAGTTGGGCAGAAATGGCCCTTTGCAACCTTCTTCCCCCTTTTGCCTTCCACCTGCAGAGGGGAGGGGGATCCCGCCAGGCTGAGTCTTGGACTGGATTAACCCCCCCACCTCACATTCCAGCTGAGGGGCCATAAGAGGCCAGGCAGGGTGACAGACATAATGGGAGGGGGGCTCAGATCCCACTCCCTCACATGAGGGGTCCCCCAACATCCCCCTCCCCCAGTCTTGGAGAGGATTGACCCACCCAACTTTCTGCTGATGTGCCCTAAGGGGCCCAGATAGACACACACCCACACACAATGGGAGGGGAGAGGCTTGTATCGCTCTCACTCCCACGAGGGTCCCCCTCCCAGCCCCCTCCCAGCCCCCTCCCAGCTGTCTCGGCTGACAAGAAAGGGCGACGCCGACTGAGTCCCGGCTGGTTCAGGCGGTGTAAAGCTCGCAGCATCTACGCCTGCAGGAGCGAAGGCCGCGCAAGTGTTAAGCCCATAGAGTTGCCGAGTGCTAGAGCGGAAAGGAATAGCGGCTTCCTGCCTCGCTTTAGAAAAGATCCTCCCACATGGAGTTCTCTCCCCCCCCCGCCCGCAGCTGCTAAGGGCAGCGTCCTCTCGCGCATGCTCCGTTTGTCCTCTGAAGCTGTTTCCACCCGGCGTTCCGCGGGAGATGCTCGGAGGCTTCTCCATGGGGGGGGAATCCGGGGAAGGGGGGGTCGCGCGAGGCAAGTTTCAAGGACGGCTTCGCTCTGCCCCCTCACCATGCAGGGAGGTCTCACACACACATAGACGCACACGCTCTCTCTCTCTCTCTCTCTCTCTCTCTGACACACGCGCACACACAGAGAGACACAAACACACACGGGCGCCTCCCCCCCCAGCAGAAGTTGTCCAGCAGAGCTGGCCGAGCTAGCCGGGCTGCCCGGCGTGGTCCCCCTTCCCCCTGCGGGGACCCCGAAGGCGCTTCCCCCAGCCGGGCCCTCCCCCTCCCTTCCCCCCCCCCGTGGGAAGGGGGTGCCAGGAGAGGCCGAGACCCCCGCCAGGAGAGAAGGAGGGGCTTTGTGGGGGGGGACCCCGGGAGAGGGACGCTCCGCCCTGGGTCTCCTCCCCAGAAAGAGGGGAGGGCAAAGGGGGCTTCTCGGGGGCTCCCCTGCCCTCCCCCCCAGGGGCAGCCCCGGCCTTGGGTGGGGGAGGGGGGAGCCCGGAGGGGCCTGAGACCCTTTTGGCCCGGAGCCAAGTCCTCCGCAGGAAAGGCTCCCTTCGGGGGGCCCGGACTCCCCCCCGCCCGAAGCGCCCCCGGAGGACTCGGCCACCCTCCCGGAGGGATCCCGGGGCTCGCAGGGATCCGGGCGGAGATGGAGTTGAACCCGCCACCGGGGATGGAGAGGTTGGGGGCTCCAGCCTGCAATTGGCCCCGGAGGGAACACGCGGCATCTGGGGCTGCAGAGGAAAAGAAGGGAGACCTTCCCTCCCATCCAGGGGAGGAAGAGAGGGGGGAGGTCAGTCAAAGCCCCAGCATCTCACGGATCTGGAACTGCCTCCCTCCGCTGAGTCGGAGCCCGAATTCACTCTGTGGGACTCGTTGTCTAGTTGCAATAAAAATCACAAGCCAAAACTTCCAAGAGAAAACCATGATAATTTATTTGTACTCCTTTGCAAGCACACAGTGGACACACCTTAAACCTTCAATATTCCTTCTCTATATTCTCCATTGCCCTTACAGGTTCACCTCCCACCTCTTCTTCGTTGGCTTAGCAATCCAGTTGTAATCCTGTCCTCACAACCTCTCCAAAGCCCCTGAAAGGAATAATTATCTCCACCCCTGATTACATCTCCCACTACTTTAATTTTATCGCCCCCAGCCCTTATTTACGAATTTCCTTCTATGGTTGTTAGTTCCTAGGGGTTGTCTCTAAAGTTGCTATCCTATCAGTAGATTCTGGTTAGGAGGGGTTTTCAGCGTAGCAGAGACCCTCCTGGATACAATTCTCCAGCTTCAAGCTAGGCTCCTGAGATTAAAATGTATGCAATGTATTTGCTCCACAGGCGAGCATGGCCTCTCCCAGCTCTGTAAAAACAATGAGCTCTTTTTCCCACAACTCGAGTTTGAAAGCCGAGGCTCAAGGGCACCACCGCAAAAGGGCCGATGCAACAGTCTGGCTGAACTCCAAGAACAAAAATCCACCTTGGTGAAAAACTACTTAGCAGAACCTGCAGAGTAAAAAGAAAAAAAAATCACAGACACACCCCACAATCACACACAAACAGCCAGAGAGAGAAAAGAGAAATCAAGCCTGCCTCTCACCACCACCTCCCCCATGGGAGGGAGGGAGGGAGGGAGGGGAGCTCAGGAGCCTCGTGTTGCAGATGGAAAACAGACATGCAGAATCCTCTTTCACCTTCCCTCTTATGAGACCTGGGAAGGCGGAATCTCATGTCCCATGCTCCCCTGCCTCCCTTTCCCATGCAGAGGCCAGGCAAGGGGGCTCTTGCAGAGATGCCAGACAGGACTCTGCCCGGCTGAGTGGGGAGCCCCTCTTGGGAGAAGGTAGCTGGGGGGGGGGCTCGTGTTGGGGAAGGGAAGCAGATCTGCAAAATCCCCCTTCGAGTCCCATCTTCTGAGTCCTGCAAAGGGAGTGTGTGTCCATGTCCCATGTTCCACTGCCGCCCCTCTCCACACATAGGGCAAGCCCAGACCCATAGAAAAGTGCCCAACCCCCCATTCCTGTCGGGGCGAAGCCAAGCAGGGCCGGCTGTCCCAAGGCCGGCCTCACTCCATAACCCTGAGGAAGAGGAGGGTCCCCCTTGCCCCCCCAGACTGGTCTGAAGATGTGACCTCCGTTTTGGGAAACAAGACAGACACCCGAAGGGATCCCGTCATCGGCCGGTCTTGTGTAACGCACAAACCATGGTTTCTTACGGCCATCAGAGGGGAAGCACGCCACGGTTAATTGGACTTCCCTAGGAGCCCCCGACCCTGATCCTGGCTCGGGAGCCATCCTGGTTGGTTCTTTGCCTGCTCCAAGCCAGGACTGGGCAAAGCAGGGGACACCCTGCGGATTCGGCCCCTTCCCGACGCCTCCGACCTGGGCAGAGTCGCCAAAGCTTCCCGGGGGCTGAGTGAGGCTCTCCTGCCCCAAACCTCCCTGGGGCAGGAATGGATGGTGGGGGCTGTTCCAGGAGGGCCTCCTTCTCCTCTCCGGCTGCGACCACTGAGCCCACCGGCCCCCTTGGCGTCTGCAGAATCACCTGGCCTCTGCTGACTGCATAGCTGTGGCTTATGGGAGCTGAAGTCCATGCATTTGGTGGGAAGGCTGCTTGTGGCTATTCACTCAGTTCAGGCAGGACGGAGATCCATAAACAGGATTTGGGGGAAAAGTCTTTAAAGCAGCAGCGTCAATTATTTCTTCCGAGGCCTGGCAGGAGAGAGAGATGAGGCCAACCCAGTGAGGGTCACAACCACATTCCCTGTTTTTCAGTTTTATTGGATACACACCCAGCCTTTCTGCTGTGCTGATCAACTCCAGTATTCTGAGGCATGGCCTAACTGGGAATTCTGGAAACCAGCATCTAAAACCATCTGTGGGGTTCCGAGTGAGAAGAGGAGGATCAAAATCACTAGTTCGATCCTCTGAACACACATGGACAAAGTTCTGAAAGTCTCTATCAAGGTTTGTCCAGAAATTGTGGAAAATCACTGACACCCCCCATCCATAAAGATGCCTCTCTGTCTCTCTCCCATTATCCCAACTCTATTGCCCGAATGCCAAACTCTGATTCGGTTCACACATTCTGCCAACCCCCGTTCACTTAGCATAGTTTATTCAATGTATTGCAGTGGGCTGCGGAAAACCCCGAATCCAAAAGCCGATCCTATGACAAGTTCTCAATCCTGTGTGCAGACAGACTCCGTACCCGATCTGTGGTAAATCTGGGTGAGTCCACACAACATGCTCAACCCAGGTTAATGAAAGAGAACTGCTACGCTGGCAATATGCTCCATGCCAAAATATGTAAACCAGATGCTGGCTTAGCGTGATGACCTGCTTCGCACCCAGGACAGGGGAAGGTTCCCTCCCACCGGAATGTGTGAAATGGGATAAAGGTGTATTAAAATCTCAGTCCATATTTTCAGGGGCTCCATGGCCGACCGAGGACGAGACCCTTAGAGGTCCTCAGAGGTTCCTTGGGGAAGGAAGGGGGATGGAAGCCGCTTTGAACCCAACTCCTTTGCACCCCCAGAAAAGATTCACGACCAACTGTGGGCAGTGCCCGGCTTAGGTGCGCCCAGCTTGCTAAAACCGCCACCGAAACGCCTGGAAACAGCTGGATGCCCTTAAAGTGAGCTGTGAACTTGGCCCATTCAGTCAGTTGATGACCCCACACAGCCCAGGAAAGAGGGTTTCTTCCTGGTCCAGGTTAAGGGGACCCCACACTTCCATGATGGTTAATGGAGTCTGGCTCACTAGCTCAATTCTGTAGGTCACCCAGAAGCCCCACCCACCTGGGGGGCATTCACATCCTTTCAGGGGCTCTGCTGTGGGGTCCTGCAAAGGGGACTGAGGGGGTCCCAGCATATCTGGGCTTGCTGAGGATGGCCAAATCCAGTCCTGATCCCCCAGAAGGCATTGAAACCCCCAGTCAACCCCCCTATAAGGAGCACCAGAAACTCTGCTCCTGCCTTGGTCTGTTCCTCTGGCCAGGACCAGCCTGGGTCAGCTTCACACAACCCCTGACACACCTGGGGGAACAACACCCACCCGCTGGATCCCAAGAAAGCTGGCCACAGACTGGGATCCTGGCCAGAGGCAGCCAGGGGCTTCCCCACATCATTTGCCCCCCCCTCTGCCCTGGCCCCTCCCTCAGGGCAGAGCCCCTCCCCTTCCCTACAAGGCCAGAGGGACCCCTCCCCATACTGCCCCCCCACTTCCCAGGGCAGGAGGAAGAGGCACCTGGCTGCCCCAGGGGTTACTTTGCAGCAGTGGCCCAGGCTGACCTCCTCTTCCCCCTAGACCCCACCAGGCCCACCTGGCCTGCAGGTGCCCAGAGCTCACCTTGGAGTGCCACCCACCCCCACCTGTGACGTCAGAACCACTCTCCCTCCCAGCCAATCACAAGGAGGGCCCCTCCCTCAGAGGTGGGCTTTCCGGCAGCACCTGAGCTGCCCAGACCAAATGCGGTGAGGGGCTCCCCCTGCCTTTCTCTCCCCCAGCACCCCTCCCTCCCTGCCCTTACCAGGAAGGGGGGACCCCCTGCAGCCCCCCTGGCCCTGCAAGACACCTGTGTGCCCCTCCGCACAACACAACCAGCTGCAAAGATCAGCCCAAATTCAGCCAAGTTGGAGGCCGCTTGGCCAGCAAGGAGGAAGCCAGGCGCAGTGAGGCCGGCAGCCTCAGCCAGCTGGGTGTGAAGGTTGTCAGAAAGGCCACAGGTGAAGCTGACCCAGAGATCCTGGCCAGGTTGTTCAGAAGTGGTTGCCATTGCCTCTTTCCCAGGGCTCTGAGAGAGTGGCTGGCCCAGAGTCTCCTAGCTGGCTTGGTGGCCGAGGCAGGACTAGAACTCAGGGTCCCCTGGTATTGAATAACCACTACACCAAACTGACTCTGGGGATATCCACACAACCCGCTTAACCCGGTCACTTCCGCAAATGGCTGCATTCACATTTGCAACTTTTAACCAAGGTTTGTTTTCCGAGGTTGAACCTGTTGGCCGATGAATCCGTGAATTATGGGAACCCCGAAGTACATTAATTCATTGGAGAGAAGCTGAACAAGAGTATATACAGGAAGTCCTCAAATTAACAACAGTATATTTGGTGACCGCTCATAGTTACAACCGCACTGAAAAATGTGACTTATGACCGTTTTTCACATTTACGACCTCTGCAGCATCCCCATGGTCACGTGATCAAAATTCAGATGCTTGGCAACTGGTTTATGTTTATGGCCGTTGCTGTGTCCCAGGGGGGTCACGGGATCCCCTTTTGCGGCCTTCTGACAACCAAAGTCGATGGGGAAGCCGGTTTCACTTAACAACCAGGTTACTAATTTAAGAACTGCAGTGATTCACTTAACAACTGTGGTAGGAAAGGTTATAAAATCAGACAAAACTTACAGATGTCTCACTTAACAACAGAAATTTTGGGCTCAATTGTGTTCGTATGTCGAGGCCTACCTGTATTGGGGACACTTTTCTTCTCGCAAGGACCACCTTCACACAACCTACTTGACCAGCCTGGGGTCCTCGCAGCCTCCCTGAGACCAGCCAGAGGTCCACGTGGAGCCTCCTAAGAACCTGTAACAAACCAGGGATGACAACAGCCTCCCCTCCTCCTCTCCTCTGGGGTCCCACCTGGGACAAACTCAGAAATTGGGGTGGGCCCATTTCTGACCGAGGAGGGGCTTCCTCCTCCTCTCTGGGCATCACCCGGCTTCAGTGAGACTTGGCTGTGAGCATCCTGGAGGAGAGAGTCTAATTGCACATCCACCTGGCATTGAAAAGCAACAGCTTGAACCAGGAGCCACCCAGGATCTGGTCTCCAGGCACTGAGAGCAGAATCTGAGGGAGGTTCAGAGGGAGAACTTTCCAGTTATGGACCTGGGATATGGGCCACCCTCTGTTCCTCACTGCCAGGATGGACCTGCCTGTCCTTTCAGTTTCCCCCTCTCACTCAGCCCCCCAGGTCCCCCTTCCAGGCCAAGAAATCCATATTAATGTCCCCCCCAAGTTAAAACACATAATCCCCCCAAAATTGATCCAAATAAACCAGGAACAAAGGAGTCCCAACAGCACCTTCAAACCCCTTGGAGGTTTTTTGGTATAGAAAGTCTCAGCCTCAGAGATGGGAAGGTCAAAGGGGTCCCTCCCCCCCCCCAAGTACATCCACACAACCAGAGGAAGGTCCACCAGATCTCCAGAAATCATGTCGCTAGAAATCAGGTTGCACCGTCCACCACACTTCTGGGCATCACCACCATCTTTTAGAGTTACCCTGTGATAAGATGGGTGGCCAATAAATTTAATGATTAGATGGATGGATGGATGGATGGATGGATGGATGGATGATAGATCACACTCTATAGGGTTAAACAACTTTTTCTACAGAGTTTGATCATTTATCTTTTTTTAGTGTTCGCTTTTTATTTTTCTTCTGTCAAAGTCTTCAAGTTTTCCTTTGTTTTTTTAATATATTTTTAAATATTGCTTCATTTTCTCTGACCCTTCCCCCCTTCTGATTCTGGGCTGCATCTGAGCAGGGTTTCCTAAGAGAAAGCAGATTTCCCATTCAAATCCTCCAGTTCTCAGGGAAGACAAAAATCCCGCCTCTCTTTCTCTCTAGTGGCTGCTTCTATTCCCGCCCCCTTCGTCGTGACAACCCAGCAGCCAATCAAACAGGGGGAAGAGACGGTTGCCTGGGAGCTCCCCTGCCCTGGGCCTGATGGAGAAGAGGCTGAAGAAGCCAAGCCAAAGGGGGGGGGGTCAAATAAAGAGGAAAGTTCAAAGCTTTGGGGGTGATGAGAACGAGGCAAAACCCCCCAGACTTGCAGAGGGATTAAGCCTCTTCCCCAGAAAAGGCTGCAGTGAAGAGGATCTCCTCGGCTGGGGGGTCTGGAGGGGCCAGGGGGGACCTTCATCTTCCTCAGAGTCACGGAGGGTCCCCTCCAGGGTGAGGCCTTTTCCTCCCAGGCAATGCTGACCCCCCCCCTTGGAAGACCCGGCCCTGCATGGCTTCTCCCCAACAGGAGCCTCTCCCGGAAAGACACGAAGCCCAAGCGAAGGTGGAGAAACCCTGGGGGCTGCGTCCCCCCAACATGCAACCCTGGAACCCATAAACCAGGTTAGTCTCCTCCCAGGAATGGGGGGTGGGGAGTTCCCCCCCCCGTGCCCCATGCATGGAAAGAGGTGGCAGTGGAACATGGGACTTGGGCTCCCCCTTCCCAGGACTCAGAAGATGGGACTCGGAGGGGGATTTTGCAGATCTGCTTCCCTTCCCCAACACAAGGCCCCCCCCAGCTTCCTTCTCCCAAGAGGGGCTCCCCACTCAGCCGGGCAGAGTCCTGTCTGGCATCCCTGCAAGAGCCCCCTAGCCTGGCCTCTGCATGGGAAAGGGTGGCAGGGGAACATGGGCTTCTGTATTCCCGGGTCTCTGAAGATGGAAGTTGGGTTTTGCAGATCAGTTTTCCATCTGCCACATGAGGCTCCTGATCTCTCCTTCCCCTCTCCCTCCCTCCCTCCCGTGGGGAGGCTTCCTTTATTTCTCCATCTCTTTTCACTTGGTTTTCTCTCACTTCTCTGTGTGTTTGTAAGTTTTTCTTCAACTATGCAAAGTTCTGGTAACTAGTTTTTCACTAAAGTTGATTTTAACCTTGGAATCTGGCCAGACTATTGTATCAGCCCTTTTGTGGTGGTGCCACTGAGCATCAGCTTTCTAAGTAAAGTAAATTTTGGCTCCAACTCAGCAGGCAGCAATTTCAGATCCGTGACATGCTCAGGCATTAACTGATCCCCTGGGATTTTCTCTTTAACCACGATGGCAACGAATGTCACATTTCTTTTTTATCTTCAGCCACAGGTGCCCTGTATTCCCTCCGGGGCCAATTTCAAGGATGGGGCTCCCAAACCTCTCAATTCTAGATGAGGGATTTAATTTGATCTCTGCCCCTATCATTATGAACCATATGGGGGTTATCTCCCTTTCACTTCTCTCCAGAGAAATCTCAGAGTCCAAGAACTAGTTGAATCAGCCAGGGATCCCTCGTGAGAGGGAGAATTATTATCCTCCAACTTTCCGCTCTGCTCTGTGGCTGAATCCTCCAGGGGGGACTTTGGGCAGAGACAGGTGGGAGTCTGGGGCAGCTTCTCCCACTGACCCAGAAGGCCCCGAATGGAAATGTTTCGTGCCTGAGAACTTGGCTTTAGGAAAAAAGTGTCGCTGGGTTATTTCAGACTTCGGACTTCCCTCCCCACTCCTTCCCATCAAGGTTTGCTCCTCTGGGGAAAAGGAGGGCCGGGTGCAAGGGGAGCCCTGTTTCTGCCTGCCAGGATCACCCCCCCCCCGAAGAGCCCCTCCCCCTTTTCCATCTCCTTTCCCCAAATGCCGGCTCTGTTTTCTTTCAAGGGATTCAAGAGGGATTCAAGGGGTGCCAGTTTCTTCCTGAATCCCCCCCCAAAAGCCCCTCTTTATCGTGTAGAAAAGGGTTGGGGGTCCTGGGCCTTGCAGATGTGCTTGGATAACAACTCCCCCCTCTTCCCCTGGGGAATTGGCTGGGAAAGGGACCAGATGTAGGAGCAAGAGGATGAATCTCTGATGACAGCAGCCATCTCTCCTCCTCTCCTCGGGGTCTCTCCTGGGGTGAACCCAGAAATCAGGGTGGGCTCATTTCTGACTGAAAAGGGGCTTCCTCCCCTCTAGGCCCGTCCAGGTTTCAGTAAGACATGGCAGAGACCCTCATGGAGGAGATAAGCCCTTTTAATGCCTCAGCCTGGCCTTCAAAAACAACAGCCTGAACCTAGAGCCACCAAGGACCTGGTAAGCCAGGCATGGAGAGTAGAGCCTGAGATACGGGCTGTCATGTGTTCCTCACCGTAAGGAGGGACCTGCCCATTCCTTCAGATCCCCCCACTCAGCCCCCTCCCCAGTTCTCCCTTCCAGGCAAAGGCGGACATATCAGGAAGCCTCAACCAGATATGAGACAAAATCAGTGGACAATTGATCCAAATGAACCAGGGACACAGGTGCCCCAGGAGCAGCTTCAAAGCACTTGGAGGTTTTTTGGGGAAGAGGTTCACCCCACAGCCTCAGAGATGGAAATGTCACACCCCACCAAGGGCATTCACACAACCGGAGGGGGGAGGGGCATCAGATCTCCAAAAATCAGGTGGCTAGAAAACAGGTCGCACCATCTTGGCTGTGGGAACCGACCCCACCTTTGTAAGCCACCCAGAGTTACCCTGCCAGAAGATGGGAGGCCAATAAATTTGATAAATAAATTAATACATCTCAGCTTCAGACCTTTCAGTCCATTCTTGATTTAATAAACCAGAAAGAAACTTCAACATACAAAGAATCTTACATCAATACGTAAAGACAATGCCGAAAGTGTGAAGAAGAACAAACTTCCACCAACTCTATGACCTTCTCCCTATTCAGCCAACGATGCAGCCCACAGGCTGTCACTTTCCTGCCTCTCATCCCAAAATTGATATTGCTTAGAAAAGAGGGGAAACAAAATTTCACTTCAGGCACAAGGAATTTTAAAATCAGGTGCAATTTATGATTAATATATAAAGTTCTGATATAAAAGAAAATCCAAAACAGGCCCCACTCCTCTTAACGTTAGGCAGAATCCAAGCGGTCTGATTGCTTCCTTGGCGGTTAGAAGAGAGGCAACACAAGAGTTAAGTGGCATCAACCTAGAGAGGCGCCAAACTCCACAGCTCTGGGTGACCTTCCCCAGCAGTCTCTGGAGACAAGGAGACCACGCTGAAGGACAGAAGACATCAGTTCCCTTGTTATTGAGCTACCTTCCTCCAGCATCACTTTCTGGACATGTCCTGACAAGAAGAACCACAACCACAACAGAACAGAACCCCCAGGAGTGTATCTGTGATTTTTCACTAACATGCTTTTCTCCAGTGTCTCTTCTGCACATGGAGCCCAGAAGAAGTTCAGGATCCCAAGAGGAGAAGTTGCTTCTCACTGTAATTATGACCACCTGGGTCTTTGAGATCTCTGTGCCTTTTTTTTTTTTTTTTTATCATAACAAGTTTTATTAGTTTTTGTTTGTTTTACAGCCAAGTGCTTGTAACACATCGTGGAGATAGGGCACTCCAGGGAACACAACAAAAAATACAGTCATACATATACAATGTAAACTACTACTTTAAAAGTTCCCTCTTATGGTATACAATTCGAGCATTCCTAAAAATAAATTGTTTCTCACCTCTATTATTCCAATTTCAATTTATATTTCTCAATCAATTATATCTCTTATTATATTTTCACATACATATTATGTAATAAACATGAATTTATATATTTTAAAACTATTTCATTAGACATAGTATATAATAACATTATAATAATAATAATAGGACAATAATTATTTCTATCATAAACAAGTAATATAACTATTATATCTTAATATTTCTCAACTATATTCTATTTCATATATTCTATCCAATATTTTCATAGATCAGTCCACGTCCCTAAAAGATTCCTCAATTGTTTCAGTTTAATCCATTTAATATCTCACTAATTACCATTCAATTCTTATAAATAAAAATATCAATAATATTTCACCAGTCTCAATCTCAATCTAACTCCTTTAATTATAAATTTTCCAATTATTTTTATTGCCATTCCAAATCATACTCAAATCCATAATTTAAATCTAGTGTTGACTCATACCAAAGTAACCTTAAAGATCTCAAAAATATTAGTTCAATCAATGTCCAGAAGCCCTTTTTACCCATCAAATAAAATTTTAACTCTTATTTTTAAATCTAATTCTAGCTTTCTTTTTGTGCCAGGTAGGTTTCCACAACAGGGCTTCTAAGTCCTCCCATCTTAGTAACTGGCTAAAGGCCTTTTCCCACCATTGAGTCCAATCATATTCTTTTTCTCTTTTATCCAGTGTTGTCTGTACTGTCATGTTGTCAACGTTTTTTGTGCCTCGTATTTGGAAGTCCAATCCTGTTGCTTTTAAAGTTGTAAATGTTTTAGTTGAGTTCTGCCTTTGATCATCAAAGAAATCCATCATGTAGGATGTGTCCTCTTCCTCTTCAATAAATTCAGTAGATTCAATAGATTGTAAATGTATTCCATCCATCTCATTAAGTTGTAGATCTGATTGTCTATCATAGTCAATCAAAGGTTGAGCTTCAATTTTTAATTCTGAGTCCTCCTTGAATCTAAGCGATCTAATATGTTCTTTAAGTTCCAGTCTTGCTTCCAAGATTTTTTCTAATATAAGTCCATAATTAATCTGTGAATAGGATTCCATCTTCTTCTTTTTTTTTTAGAGAAGTTCAGCTTAAAAAATAGATTGCAGCGTTATAAAATATAAAATGCAGACAGAAATATATTTCCAAAGAAAGATAGAGGAAAAAAAACAACCAATAGTCAAGACCAGCACAGAGATAAAAACTGGCAGTCAGTTGTTATATTGTAATCCAGTCTGGGCATCAGGCCAAAATCAGGAAGTGGGAGTTCAAAGAGCAAGTTACATTGTATCAGTCTGTTTCTGGGCTTCAAGCCAAGTCCCAGGATGCATTGTATCCAAAATAATCTACATAAGTCCGCCCAGAGAGCAAAAAGGTTTTTAGGCAGTACTGTTCAGGAGGGGGGGGGGAACAAAGAACATTCCACCCCCTCCCTAAGGATTTTCGCCTAAACTGAAGATAAACAAGCCAAAAGAGAAAGTCACAATAATCCGGATGCTCGAGTTCCAACTGCTTATGTAGACAAAATAAAATAGTAAAAAAAAAAACAATAATTGTTTTTCCAAAGCCCGTTTTCCCCAGTAATCAAACGCTGCTTTCTCAAAATAGGGAAATAGTTCTTAAAGCTGTTAGCAGGGAAAAAGGTAAATTAACAAGAGGGAAGGAAAGGTCTCACCCGGATCTTCCACGGTGGTTCTTTTCGCTTAGATGTTGCTGTGACTTTCGGCTGGAGCAGCTGAGTGATCGGCCATGTTACTGGCCGATCTTTTCCCCGTCGGCCCAAAGGTGGTTTTCTAGGACCGCAGAGGGAGCCGCCGCTCCCTCCGCGATCAACGAGTGCCCTCCTCTACGGTGGTCGCCCCTACAGGGCGACTTTCGACCCTATCCAGGGTCTACCGGCGGGGGGAAACCGGACGGCCAAGAGAACGAGTTCTCTGCACGTCCGCGGGCGCTGCGACCGCGAGATCTCTGTGCCTTTGATGGAGACATCAGACTGAAGCCATAAGTAAAGGACCTTGTATCAGAAAAGTATAAATTCCTTAGGTCAAGCTCTGAGGGAACACGTTTTGGGACAGGCAGGGGATCTGCTCTTGATTGTACCTCTCTCTCCTCCCAGGTGAAGCTGAGTGTTTCTCTGTTTCTATCACGAAAGTCTCTGGCATCTCCACCTTCTGAGAGTGCTTTGAATTCTTCCACTTGTTCTCTGCTGTTGGTGTTAGAAACAGGAAGAGGATTAATAAAGCCCTATGAATTATGGACCTGCTGCTTCTGGTTCTGATGCTGCTGGTGTCCCAGCCGGTCTCTGGGAAGCTTGGAACGAAATGCCCGCTGAGTTTGGAGCACCAGGATGAAAATAAACCGTGGAGCTTTTACAGGCCAGGAGACCATCTGATTGGTATAGTCACAACGGAAACAGTATTATCGAATATAACGTTGTCTTTCAACATGGCTCCTTTTGTTCCATCTCCATCGTAAGTCGTTCAAGGTGATGGACTTGCATTCCCCCCATTTTCTAATTCTCACACTCTCCTTCTTTTCTTCTTCTTTTCACTTGCTTCTATATTACAGGACTTCTTTAATTTCCTGGATGATTTTGATTTCCTCTTTTTTCTTATTTTGTAGAAGAGACTCAAAACCAGAGATGGGGTTAAAAAAATCCCAAAGGCAATCAGATAATTTTCCTCTCCCCGTTCACTCCTGAATTCATTACTTGTTTAATTCATTTTGTTTAAAGTAGTGATTGAAACAGTTGTCGTTGCCTCTGCTCAGCCCATTCCCCTATTTGTATAACTGATTAGTGGTTTTGGATCAGTATTGGCTTAAGACTCAGTAGGCTTGTGGAAACAAAAAGGAATAAATTCTTGAAAAAAATGTTGTTGCTATTGATGATAATAACATGAACATTTTTTACAGTGAGTATTCTTTTGGTTTTTTATACACCGTACCATTAATTTTTGCCAATCAACTGGTCAACAAGAATCCCCAGCTCCTGCACAATCTCACACTTGGCTACAACATTCATGACAACTATTTCAGCCCTTCACGTACTTCAGATGCCTTGCTGGACATTCTCTCTACTGGAGAAGGGAATGTCCCCAACTACAGCTGTGGAAGGAAGGAGAACCTCCTGGCTCTTCTTGATGCAGCTAGCAGGGAGATCTCCATCCAGATGTCAACATTAGCAGACACCTACAAAGTCCCCCAGGTTTGTGTGTTATTCTCTGTCTGGTAAAGTGAGTGGGATGGTGGTGGGTGAGCAACAGATCCAAGCATATCTTCTACATGGAATTCAAGAGTTGCTTTTCTCCATATTAGCAAACATATCAATTATGTTTTTTCTATGATGTTTATGTTTAAATTCCTCATAAAAGGCCTGAAAAGCTGTAAGGTCCCTGTAGAGGACTTTCTCCCGGCTATTCAAAAAATATCCCCTTGTGGGTGAACTATTGGCATGTTCATTTTCACATAGCAATAATACCTGACATATCCAGTTGTACTCAAGTTGGCAATAGTAGTGTTTCTTTATACAAAGAAAATGGAATAAATAGGACTCTAGCAATTACTGGTTAGTGAGACTAATGGATATAATGGCTAAAATATATACCATGTTCCTCTTAAGTAAACTCTAGGTTGGTTAGAACAAACGTATATTCCTTGCAGAAGAACAAGAAGGTTTTAAGTAGAGGAAAAAGTTTCACACAGTTGTATAATAATTAATGAATAAATTAATAATCTAATATTGACAACAGATTTCTTTTGAAATAGCTAATTACACAATATGTCAGTCGGGTAAACAACGGTTTTCTGGCTTTATAGATGTTACTGCAGCATTTGATACAGTAAATGAAGAAATATGATGGAGGAAATTGATTTCCCTTAAAATGGAACTCAGACTGTTGGCCCTGATCCAAGCCCTTTCCACAAGCCCTTGTTTGAGAGGGAGGTTTGGGCTCAGTGGAGCCACGAGAAGAAGGATCGATACTTACCTAGTGTAACATAAAAGAGTACATATTTGAAAGCATCTTATTCAGTCTAGATATTAATGACTTACCAGGACTAAGGAAGGATTCTCATGTACATGCCTAACGTGCTAAATTGTTTATTTATTTAGCATATGGCAAAGGTATAAATAGCCAGGAGACTATATAGTGTTTGTTTCACAGCCGAGGAATGCTAGTCTGTTCAGTTTGTGCTCATGAGCTCATCCAGGGTGCCCCACAGGGGGTGAACTGGCTCCACACCAGAAAGACGAGAGGTCTCCTGTGGCATCATCCAGGCTTCTCTCACCACCGATGCCTCACAGTTGGGTGTCACATCCCAGCAAGTCCAGCACTGGCAGGGGCCCCACCATCTGCATGAAACACGCCACACTTCCCACCAAAGTGGTACCTATTTATCTACTAGCGTTGTCACAGGCCTTCGAACTGCTAGGTGGGCAGAAGCTGAGGCAAGCGACGGGAGCTCACCCCGCCATGCAGTGACAGAACTCGAACTGCTCGAACAGATTCAGTGTCTTTAAGCCACTGAGCCTCTTACTTGCTAAATACACCTTGGTTTAAACTGATAATGCAGTACTGTTATCCTATGGATTAGATTGTGTAGACTCTTGAGAAAACTTGGCTCCTACTGACATAATAATTCTCTGATTATTGATAAATGAAAGTCAAAAGTTGTGGTCTTTGGAAAACAAATGTAGCCAATACAGCAAGTAACACCTTTCCTTACCCAGTATTACTTTTCTCTGAGACTGAATCTTGGGTCTGCCATCATCAAAGGAGCCCACTTAGAGCAAGGGCAGGGTTGAATCTACTGCTTAAATTTAAAAAAACTATCCAGCTTTCTCCCAATTATTAGAGTATATAATGCGAAAGTTACCCCCAAATCCTTATATTGAACTGAAGTTTGGGGCTTAAAATATGTCTCTACTGGGATAAACCCAATCATTGGACCTGAGGAGTATTTTGGGGATGGATAAAAGGACTTCAGTTGCTGACTCAGAGCTGGATTGGGAATTTATGCAATTTCATCTTTGTCTAAAATCAGGGGAAATACAGCCATGTGAAAAGGAAAATCCAGACTCTTTGAGTTCTGCGATTTTACCCATCAGGACATCTGATAAAAATCACCTGGTCTTTAGCAGTTCTTAAAAGTAGGTAACTACAATTTCAGATGAAGAACAACACACGACATATTGCACCATCTCCTCATTTATTTTACAAAAAGAAAGCCAAAATGGAGAAGCCATGTTTGAAAAACTAAATGCACCTTATGATACAATAGCTTGTAGAACCACCATTAGCAGCAATAACTTGAAGTAATCGTTTTCTGTATAACTTCATCAGGCCCTCACATCGTTGTGAGAGGAATTTCTTCTCTACAACATGGCTTCAGTTCATGGAGGTTTGTGGGCATTTGTTTCTGCACGGCTCTCTTGAGGTCCCACCACAACATTTCAATTGGGTTGGGGTCTGGACTTTGGGCCATTCCAATGCCTGGATTCTTTTCTTCTTCAGCCATTTGTGGTGTGCTTGGGATCGCCGTCCTCTCGCATGACCCAAAGTCCACCAAGCTTCAGATATCGGTCAGATTGTTCTGTTCGCAACACAGACATGAAGACGAGGCAGTTTGATGCAAAAGGTGTTCTTTATTGTGCATGTGCACTGAACAGAAGCAAAGGAGAAAAATGGCAACATGCCCTTTTATACTTCCCCTGCAAGGGGAGGCTCAACCAATGAATGCAAGCCATTCTCCCGCCTCGCGCATGCGCACGAAGCTGGAGACAGCCTGTCTGGGTCCCGGGCAACTTATGGGCTGCCCGGGTCTATACAACCGGTCCCGGGCAAACACGTGGTCTGCCCGGGTCTCTGCAGTTACCCTGCAGGCTGCCTGTGCAAGTGGGTGATTCCGTTTGGACCAGGAACTATGGGCAGGACACAACACCCCTCCCCCCTAGGCCGGGACAATGCCGTCCCGGCCTATACCAGTACCATGTAACATTTAGTCCAAATGTCAACCTGGCTATTTCCCGGATCCCTTAGTCCCCTGGTCCAAATGGAATTCAAGTCAATCCACGTTCTTCACTTTTTGACAACGATTGCCCCACAGGGACCTCACGTATTCATTCAAATATATTCATTCAAATATTTAGGCGGGGCCTTAATCCACCCCAATCTTCGCGGACCTACGGTAGGGACAGGTGTGATGACATTTGGGGGAAGTAAGTTGGGTGCCTGGAGTGCTGGCTCCCGGTCTTCGCACAACAAACCAGGACTTTGTCACCCAGAAGACTCAGGGGTTCCCCCTAACTGCTGACTGGCTGGGTCCACTAAACCCAAACCAGATTTCCTTGGTGGGGTCGAGTTCCCTGAGTTCCTTGGTGGGGTGGAGTTCCCCAAAAACCCTTGGAATTCCCCTTGGGAGCAATGTCCTTCGGGCCCAAGGCCAGCAGCAGGGGTGCCCTGACTAGCCGATTTACGGCCATTTGCCCTAAGCCAGGGACCTCTGCCAGAGTCAGGAGCCGCCTCCATGGCAGAACTCCCTGCTTCTATTCCAGAGTCAGGATCTGCCTCCATGGCAAGACCCTCATCTGGGACATTTGGAGACCCCTCTGCTTGGAGAGACTGTGATCCACAATCGTAATTGGGGTCCCCCTCCCCCCTGAGAGCGGAGTCAGGGGAGTGATGCCGGCCCAGCAGCCGCCAATGCAGCTGGTCTATGTGGCGCCATAGGACACGCCCATCATCCAAGACCACTTCATATGACAGAGGCCCAGAGACTTTAGAGATTACAGCAGGGACCCAGAGATGCCCCTGCCCATAGTTCCTGGTCCAAACGGAATCACCCACTTGCAGTCTCCTAGGTGCCCTCGGCTGCGACACCTGTGAAGCCACCCGGTCTGAGTGGAGCCTGTCCAGCTTTGTAATCAGTCTGCGACCCCAGCGGAGTTCAGCTGGGCTCTTTCCAGTAGCTGTGCATGGTGTGGTGCAGTGTGTGAGAAGAAAATCAGCTAACCTATGATGCCAGGGTCCTTGAGTGATTCTCTTTAATGCATCTTTCGTGGTGCGCACCATGCGTTCAGCCTGACCGTTGGTGGCAGGATGAAAAGGAGCAGATGTGGCATGCCGGATCATGTTGGCTTGTAGAAATGCCTGAAACTCAGAAGAGGTAAATTGTGGACCATTGTCGGAAACTAAAACATCAGGAAGGCCATGTGAAGCGAAAATTCCTCTGAGCACCTGGATGGTCCTGGCAGTAGTAGTAGAGGACACAGGAATGACCTCTAGCCACTTGGAATGGCTATCCACAAGGAGAAGGAAGAATTGCCCCTGAAAGGGCCCAGCATAATCTATATGGACACGTGACCAAGGAGTGAGTGTCTCCTCCCACCTATGTACAGGGGCCTGGGGCATTTCTGGCCGTGATTGCTGGCACACTTGGCATCCCTGAACCTGGGCCTCGATGTCTTTATCGAGGCCAGGCCACCAAAGATGGCTGCGCGCAAGCGCCTTCATCCTCACTATTCCTGGATGTCCCTCATGAAGAGAGAGCAATACTCTAGTCCTCAATGAGGCCGGGATGACTACTCTGTTGCCCCACAGGATGCACCCCTTGAGTGTGGACAATTCGTGCTTCCTGCACCAGAAACTCTGGAAATCAGTACCAGGACACGTGGCAGGCCATCCTGACAACACACATGTCAGCACGCGTGCAAGCGTGTGATCAGTGGCAGTTTCTGCAGCCACATCCCTAGCATTGAGGGGAGATTCTGGTAAGTCCTGAATAGACAGAATATGTACAGCAGGGGCTGCCTCTATTTGCTTAAGAGGTAACCTGCTTAGGCCATCTGCATGGCCCATCTCAGTATCTGGTTTGTGAACCAGTGTGTAATCATAAGCTGCTAAGAAGATAGACCATCTCAGCATTCTAGGAGATATTATCTGGGGAGTTTGTTTGTTGGTTGTAAACAACCCTAGCAAAGGCTTGTGGTCAGTATAGACTGTGAAATGGCGTCCATACAAGAAATCATGAAATTTCTTTATGCCTGAGATTATGGCCAAGGCTTCCCTGTCAATCTGTGCATAATTTCGCTCTGCAAATGAGAGGGTCCTAGAATAATAGGCCACAGGGACCTGTGTTCCATCTTCCTTGAGATGGCTTAGCACTGCTCCTACCCCATAAGGGGAGGCATCACATGCGATGCACGCTGGCAATTGCTCATTGAAGTGAGCCAGTACAGCATTTGAGGATAATAAGGCTTTGACCTTTGTGAAGGCCTCCTCATGGACTTTTGTCCATGCCCACGGAGCCTGTTTGTCTAAGAGCCTGTGAAGCGGCTCAGCTACAGCAGCTTTGTTTGGGAGAAACAAATGGTAAAAGTTCAAAAGGCCTGAAGCTCAGTTTTTGACTGGGGACTAGGGGCCATTTGGATGGCCTTGAACTTGGACTCCGTGGGGTGGATGCCATCTGCATCAATGCGGAACCCCAAGAACTCGGTGGATGACACACCGATTTTACACTTGTCCTGCCCAGCTTGGCGGAAACGCAGTAAGACAGCCCTCAGCCTTTCGGCTAAGTTTCCTGATGATTCTCCTGCAATGAGGATGTCATCAAAATAGGGGCAGACCCCGGGAATCCCTTGGAGCGTTCGCTCCATCACCCCTTGGAAAATGCCAGGGGCTACATTGACCCCAAACTGCAGCCTCTTTACTTTGAACGCACCTCTGTGCGTGACTATGGTTTGGGCCTCAGCAGTCGCCTCATCAACAGGCAACTGTTGATATGCTTGAGCCAAATCAAGCTTAGCAAAGTACTTCCCTCCTTTCAGTGAGGCCAGAATGTGGCTCACCACGGGCACGGGATAAGCATGCTGTTGTAATGCCTTATTCAACGTGCACTTATAGTCCGCACAGATGCGGACTTCCCCATTGGATTTTAGGGGAGTTACTATGGGGGTTTCCCATGGACTAGAGTCCACAGGTTCCAGAATGCCTTGTTGGAGCAACTTGTCCAACTCGGCATCAATCTTACTTTTTAAGGCAAAAGGCACCCTCCTAGGCTTGACCCTTATGGGTGTAATGCCTGGATCCAATTTTAATGAAATAGGAGGCCCCTTGTACGATCCAAGTTCTGAGCTGAACACATCTGCAAACTCCTTACATACGCCTGCAAGGCTAGACGTTTGCAGCTGGTTCAGACCAGTCACCTGGATCCCAAGCGCCTCAAACCAGTCAAGTCCTATGAGACTCGTTCTGTCACCCCCAACAACTACTACATCCAATAACCCATTGAACCCCTTTTGCTGCACTCTGAGTGTGGCTTCCCCTTTTACGCTTACTTGCGTGTTTTGGAAATCAGTAAGGACAAGGTTGGAAGGCCTGAGCTTTACTCTTGAGCCACTCCGGAAACAAATGTTATTGAACATGTCCATTGAAATAATAGACAACGCGGAGCCTGTATCCAGCTCCATAGCCAGGGGAACTCCCTGCAACTTTACGTCAATGCGGAGCTTTTTCTTAAGGGGCCTATGCGTTCCTGTCTTGAACACCCCCCTCCTAGACGCGCAAAAACCCACCCTGTTTTGGCTGGGGACCTTGGTACCTTTCAGAGGCAATTCTGGGGACCTGTTCTTTGGACGGCCCATGCAGGCCGATGCTATGTGGCCTTGCCTTCCGCACGCTCGACAGACGGCAGATCGAAATCGGCAGTCGGCCCTCCTGTGGCGACCCCCACAGCCGAAACATCGAAGGGTTGCAGGCGGTGGCCCTCTCCGGTCGTCTCTCCGCCGATGGCTGGATCTTGTCCACCTCTTCCTCCTTGGAGTCTTCTCGAGAGGCCTCACGCGCAGCCTCCTAGTGGATCGGGACGGTCACTGAATGGCTCTTTGTAGACCGCAAGGCCTTCACGGCGCCTCCGGCTGCTTCTTCTGCTGCGATCTCTCAAAGGGCGTCTTGGAAGGTGACGTCCATCCTCGCAAACAGTTTCTGCTGTACTTCACGGCTTCGCAACCCGCACACCAGTCTATCTCGGAGCCTTTCCTCCAAGTCTTGAAATGCACAGGGGGGTGCGGCTTGCCTCAAGGCCACGACAAAATCTGCAGCTGATTCGCCGGGCCGCTGGTCCCTTTGCTTGAATTGATGCCTCCACGCAATGATCGAGAGCTTCGGCTCGAAGTGTTCTTGCAGCATCTTTTTCAAATCAGCATATGCGATTGATTCCAATGGTGCCGGTGCGACAAGATTCTCAGCTATCTCACATGTCTCTTGCCCACAGACACAAAGTAAGGTAGCCGCTTTCAGGCCGTCTTCCTGGATTTTGTTTACTCTAAAGTAATTTTCAATGCGAGCTGCATACGAGCTCCAGCGTTCAGGATGCACGATGTCGAATTTGCCCAGACGGCCCAACTTGAACATCTTCTTACTTGATGGCCTCATCCACGCCTCTCACCGTAAGGAATTGAGAAGGGGTCCGACGAAGCCAAGCCCGCCTCCAGCGTATGTATGCTGGCCAGCGGTTGCTCCTCCTGGACGCCGCGCTTCTCTTCTCTTCCTGGCCTAGGTGAGTAGGCCTACTTCTGTTTTCTCGGGATCCCCAACGGTGGATCCCACCTTTGTCGCCAATGTTCTGTTCGCAACACAGACATGAAGACGAGGCAGTTTGATGCAAAAGGTGTTCTTTATTGTGCATGTGCACTGAACAGAAGCAAAGGAGAAAAATGGCAACATGCCATTTTATACTTCCCCTGCAAGGGGAGGCTCAACCAATGAATGCAGACGATTCTCCCGCCTCGCGCATGCGCACGAGGCTGGAGACAGCCTATCTGGGTCCTGGGCAACTTATGGGCTGCCCGGGTCTATACAACTGGTCCCGGGCAAACACGTGGTCTGCCCGGGTCTCTGCAGTTACCCTGCAGGCTGCCTGTGCCTTGCTGATTGACTCAGCAAGGCTCAGGACACAACACAGATGGCCTCACATTTGGCTCTGGAATACTTTGGTACCCAGAGGAGTTCATGGCGGAGTGAATGACCGCAAGGTGCCCAGGTCCTCAGGCTGCAAAACAAGCCCAAATCCTCACCCCTCCATCACTGTGCTTGGCAGTTGGTGAGGCATGTTGGTGCTGATAGGCTCTGTGTGGTTTTCGCCAGACGTGGCTCTGTGTGTTATGGCCAAACGTCTCCACTTTGGTCTCCTGTCCAAAGAAGAGTGTTCCAGACGTCTTGCGATTTGTTGAGGTGCAACTTGGCAAACCTCAGCCAGCCTGCCATGTCCTTTTTCGAGAGAAGAGGCTTTCTCCTGGCAGCCCTTCCAAAGAAACCCTGCTTGTTCAGTCCTTTTCTAATTCTGCTGCCATGAACATTTAACATGCTCATTGAGGCCTGTAGAGTCTGAGGTGGAACTCTTGATTTTTTGCAGTATCTCTGAGCATTGGGTGAACTTGCTGGGATGTTCACTCCTGGGCAGATTGGGAAGTGCCTTGAATGTTTTCCACTTGTGAATAATCTTCTTCGCTATAGAATGATGGACTTTAAATTGTTTTGAAATGGCCTTGTAACCCAGTCCAGATTGATAGGCAGCAACAATTGCTTCTCTAAGATCATTGCTGAAGTCTTTACCTTTTGGCATTGTGTTAACACACAACACAATGCTGGAGACTGGCAAACTCCTGAAACTTTGGCTTTTATAGAGGCAGTCACCCTTGCTGATAATCAATTAATCAAGGTCACTTGATCAGCAGCACCAGGCTACCTTTAGCCTCTTCATACCTATGGAAGCAGTCAGGGTGTGCTTCGTCTTTCACACACGGCTTCTCCGTTTTGCCTTTCTTTTTGTAAAATAAATGATGACATGGTGTAATATGTCATGGGTTATTGTTCATCTAAGGCTGTATTTATCCAGTTTTAAGAACTGCTTAAGACCAGATGCTTTTTGCTATGTCCTGATAGGTAAAACCACAGAACTCAAAGAGGGCGTCCTTTCTTTTCCCCATGGCTGGAATTCTTGGTGTACAGTTAAACCTCTGGAACCTGACAGAGCCCCAAAGTTCTCTGTGTTGGAACATACAATATTGCAAATAAGCCCTCTTGGATTCTGCAACTGACAAATTATATTAGGAGCTGTGACCTCCCCATCTCTTATATAACTAGAGAACGAATGAAAAAATAATAAGGTGGGATAGAAATAAAAAAAAATCAAAAGATTGTTTCACCAAGAATCTGGAATATTGAATGACAACTGCATAAGAAAGGGAGAGATCAGAATCCTGCATTGCACATTAGACAAACTACTAAGGCAGGACATAAAACAAGACAGGACATAAAACAGGACATGAGTCTTAAATGCGTGTATTAGAAGAAACAAAAAAGGAAGTGAAAAATGTCAAACCACAAGTTCATCTGTCGGTCACAAAGGTGTCAAGCTTGAGGCTCTGTTGCAAGTAACCACATATGTCTCGTTTCTATGTCTCGCTCTCGACTGGTAGCTAACCACAAACGAACTGCAGGAAATCTTAAGAAATTTAGATGCTTTGGCAAGATACCTGTAACCTCGATCCATGAGAGGGGGACAAGATATTTCGCTATTCTAGCATAGCAACAGGGGGCTGTCATTCAAGTACAGGAGATGTATTATTACAATATGTTGATGATCTATTAATAACTGGACAGACAAAGGAAACTTGTTGGGACAACACCAATCAATTACTTCATCTGTTGATGAACAAAGGATATTGTGCCTCAAGAGAGAAAGCTCAATTAGTGAAACCCCAGGTTAAATACTTAGGTTATACTATAAGTCAAGGCCAAAGAACAATAGGACATGAGAGAAAGGAAGCTTTGTGTTGAATTGCAGAGCCAACTAATAGGAGAGAATTACGGGTTTTTTTTCTAGGAGCAGCAGGATATTGTAGAATATGGATACCGAATTTTGCCCTGCTAGCTAAACCACTGTATGAGTCCACAAAGGGGGGAGAAAGAGAGCCCTTTATTTGGACGCGTGAACAAAAACAGGCTTTTGAGGCTTTAAAATTGGCATTATCTCAAGCTCCTGTTATGGGACTTCCTAACTTCGAGAAACCTTTCAATTTGTATGTGGACTCAAAGAATAATATGGCTCTTGGAGTCCTGACTCAAGAAAAGGGAAGTTGGCAACAACCCATAGTTTACTTGTCAAAACAACTTGATGGAGTATCAAAGGGATGGCCACATTGTCTTAAAATTCTGGCAGCCACAGCTCTCCTGATAGAGGAAGCTAATAAATTGACTTTTGGAGAACTAGTTACAATCTATACCAGTCATGCAATTCGTGGAGTTTTGGAAACAAAGGGACATTTATGGATAACTAACTCCAGAATTTATAAGTATCAAGCTCTCCTCATTCAAAACCCTCAAGTGACATTAAAGCAGACAAATGGCCTAAACCCAGCAACCCTATTGCCTATACCAGGTCCTAAAGTTGAACATAACTGTATGCAAGTGATAGAAAGTCAATTCTCATGTAGACCTGATTTAACTGATGTGCCACTGAAAACAGTGGACTGTAATTGGTTTACTGATGGGTCAAGTTTCATCTCAACAGGAGAACGATATGCGGGCTATGCAGTAGTCTCACTTGATAAAGTCATAGAAAGTGGGCCACTCCCAAAAGGCACAAGTGCTCAAGCAGCAGAACTGTGGGCTCTTATACGAGCACTGGAAAGAGCAAGAGATGAAAGTATAAACATTTGGACTGATTCTAAATATGCATTCCTCACATTACATGTACATGGTGCAGTCTATAGAGAGAGAGGACTCTTAACAGCTGCAGGAAAAGAAATTAAACATCCTCTTCTGATTGAAAGACTTATAACAGCAGTCTTGGGACCAAAGAGGGTAGCTCTCATGCACTGTAAAGGACATCAAAAGGGACAAGATGAAGTAACCCAAGGAAATAGAGCAGCTGATAGAGAAGCAAGGTTATCAGCAACCTGAGAATTTAGCCTGGCCAGTGGTAAAGGAAACTCATTCAACTACTCACATGGGAAAGAGTGCATTAGCTGAAGCCCTCCACCGTATTGTGTATATCAATCGTCTTCACTCGCTATGTGCCCATGCAATTGAGAGATATAACATTTGTGCCCAGGTTAATCCAAGACAAGGACCTATTCTTCCGCCAGGAAGTCAGCCTAAGGGATATTATCCTATGGATTCATTGGTTGTTGATTTTACAGAAATGCCAAACTGTGGACTATATAAAGCAATGTTAGTCCTAGTGTGCAATTATTCAGGGTGGCCTGAATGTTTCCCAACCAAGACCAAGCAGGCACGAGAAGTGGCCAGAATCTTGCTCAAGGAGATTATTCCCAAATATGGAGTACCCTCATTCATATCATCAGATAATGGACCTCAGTTTGTACATCAAGTAAATCAGACATTGGCTAAATCCTTAGGGACCCACTGGAGGTTCTATTGTTCTTTTCATCTTCAATCCGGGGGAAGGGCAGAGAGAATAAACCAGACAATAAAGGAAAAGGTGACAAAGGTGTGCCTTGAAACTCACCTTAAGTGGGTGGATGCATTGCCACTAGCACTTTGGTCTGTGCAGTGCACCCCTCGAAAAGGAATTAGGCTATCCCCTTTTGAAATGATGTTTGGAAGACCCCCTATCATAAGTAATAACTTGAAAAATCATATAGGGGACTTAAGTCAATTAGGAACTACATGGGTGAGTCAAATGGTGGGAGAGTTAAACAAGCAAATACAAGAAATCCAACAATATTGTGTGTCCCTCAGTCCACCATTTTTGAGTACCCCCAGTCATAATATTCAAGTGGGAGACAAAGTATGGGTAAAACACTGGAAAGGGGAAAACTTGAAACCTAAATGGAAAGGCCCGTATACTGTGGTCATGTGTTCTCCACTTGCAGTAAAGGTGTTAAGAATCCAAGTCTTGGATTCACTGGACTCGAGTTAAACCCGCAGTTGATGAATATTGGGAGGCAGAACAGGACGAGGCCCGCCCTTTAGTGGTATGCTTGAAGAAGCGCCCCCTATAACTGCCCTACCGGCAACGGGCAGGCAACATACGGGGCAGAAGAGGCCTTACTGGTGTCACTCCGGAAGCTGACCCTCTACGTACGGCTGAAGACAAGAACAAGGAAAGCATCTGTTAAAGTGTTAGGAGTGTGTGGTGTAGGTTAGATTTATTTCAAGGAATGGTAGTCCATAGCCATAGCCATAGGTGCAGTGAGTCTGGCCTTAGTGATTCTGATTACCCTGATTGTGACCTGCTGTATTGGACACCTTTTCTTCTGGAAACATCCCAATCCCAAAGAAACAGGTGTTGCACCTAAAAGCACTGACTGTGACCAAGGTCAATGTGTATCTCTTGGGGACACTTATGTTTGAAGCACCTTGGGAGTGGGTTCTCTGTTGTATAGTAGGAGTCTTGGGAGTGTGGGCATTATATTTAGCAAATAAGACTCGGCTGTGTGGCTCACCCAAGACTGACCCTGTCCTTTCCCAAATCACACCTTATCCCATCCATCTTCCTGATATGGTAATTTCATAATTGCAATTGCTCCCTTTGGTGTGACTGTGAGTGTGAAAGTGAGTGGGATATTGGGCTTGTAAGATAGAAAAGGAAAGAAAAGTTGACATTGACTCATTTTATATTATCAAACATGAGTCTTCTATGGCTTTGGCTAATGTTTGCAAGTGGTATGTTGAGTAATAAGACCCTGAACGATAGTCCCAAATGTTGTGAGAATGGCCAATTAACTCTTCTCACACTTGAAGAAGGCTCCAGGGACATTGAGGAAACAAATCCTGTTTGTGTTGTTATAATAGCAGGACTAGCCTTCATCCCCTGTGTTATACCGTTAATCAGACAATTAGTTATGAGATCAGTGAAAGAAATCAGGGTTGAAAAGGAATTAATTGTGATAGAAGGATCCTTGGAAAATAGGTTCACCTCAGACCCAGGAAGGGAAAGTGAGGATCCAGCCAGTGGAGAGTGTACGGATGAGACCCTGGGGATTAGAGGACGTGCCTGAGGAAGAGGAGTTCTGAGATAGATTTTTCGCTTTTTCTTATTGGTGCTATCTGCCTCTATCTTGAACTGGCAGCAGGAAACAGAAAGATGTGTGCCAGTCTAAAGTGTTAATCATGCCATATATTATGCCTATCCATATATGCGATTTCTGCTCAGCTATCTTCGCTTGCTGGGAAAAAGCTAATGCTCAAGTAGAAACTGTAAAAGTGAGACTCAATTGTTACCTAAAATGGAGTCTCAAAGGGGGGAATAAGGCAGGACATAAAACAAGACAGGACATAAAACAAGACATAGGTCATAAAACAGGACATGAGTCTTAAATGCGTGTCTTAGTTAGAAGAAGCAAAAAGGAAGTGAAAAATGTCAATCCACAAGTTCATCTGTCGGTCACATATGAGTGTCAAGCTTGAGGCTCTGTTGCAAGTAACCACATATGTCTCGTTTCTATGTCTCGCTCTCGACTGGTAGCTAACCACAAACGAACTGCAGGAAATCTTAAGAAATTTAGATGCTTTGGCAAGATACCTGTAACCTCGATCCATGAGAGGGGGACAAGATATTTCGCTATTCTAGCATAGCAACAGGGGGCTGTCATTCAAGTAACCAATCAATGCTAACAAGTTACATTTCCGTGTTTTGCTGTTTCTGAAGAGTATATATGTACTTGTTGTTCCATGAGAAGGTGTTCAGAGTTTGTTATGATTTTTGCTCTGAACCTTTGCGCAAATAAACCAACTTCTTTTGATTCCGTGGTCTGAGTCCTGTGGTTTTCTGCAACACTACCTTTTGAGATACTTTTGTTAAAGCAATATGTTGACTCTGCAGTTAGAATTAAACATTTACATATAATACAGCCCTTTATTGGAACAAAACAATTCACTTCACATCTGCATATGTGGGTCTGATTGCAATAAATTGTAGGGGTGATACAGAAATACGATTCATGCTTTTTATTCTTATTCTTTTTATTTCATTTCTTTCTTGTATTCAATTTTTATATACAATGTTGTTAATGCTTTGTATTTAATATTCTGTTTCTTGATATGGCATAATGGCTAATTAACAAATTATCTATTTAATTTGTTCATCAAAACTGTTATGTACTGGGCTCTATTAGAAACAGGTGCAGGGAGCTGCCCTGTTTCAGCCAGCAGACCACGTGGCCTGCTGTACCAGCCTTGCTGTCTGCAAAGGCTGACTGGGATGCATTTTGAGTGGGAGAATAGTTGCATTGATTGGCTGGCGACGCCCCAGGCTGAATGTATAAAAAAGGGTGGAGCCATTTTGTTTCCAGTTCTGTTGAGCTGTGAATAAGGAAGTTCCTGTTTGTGAGTCCTGCCTCTTCAATGCCTACCAATGCAAGAAACAGAACAAAAACCAAGTTGAATTTATTAAAAGCTATTATTTTGGACTTTATCTGACCCCCAATATAACACAGCTTTCTTCATTGCTTTTTCAGATCAGTTCTTATAGTGCTTCAGAGGCTCTGAGTGATAAAAGGAAATTCCCCTTTTTCCATCGGATGTTCCCCAAACAAGGATTCCACTACCCAGCAGTTGTCCAGCTGCTCCTCCATTTCAGATGGACCTTGATTGGCCTCTTTGCTTCAGACACAGAGAATGGAGATAATTTCATGAGGACTTTCACTCCTATGCTTGTCAAAAATGGAATTTGTGTGGTTATATCACAACTGTTCTCCACAACTGGATATACAGCAGCCTTCAGGGATGGCCTCACTAAGTGGAGACAAGTCAATGTCTTTGTTCACTTCCTGGAATATATTCACATTACGGACAGAATTCTTCCTTTCCATTTGGCACTTGGGCATTTGACAGGACCCGTTGAAGGGAAAGTCTGGATCAATACAGTTTTTGAAAGATATACATTGGAAAATGACAGAATTTACAAATACATCCATAGTATTTGGAGCTTTGATTTTCTGGCAAATAACAGGCCAATGGATGATGCCTTTGAACCCTATTTCTTTGTGGAAGATCAATTTCAAGATCATTATTTCCGTTGTTCTCTTTCCAAGCACCTCTTTTCTGTCAAAGGCCGGAGAAGATGTACCCAGAAAGCCCCACTGGAGACCCAGGAGAAAAGGAACAGGGAAAGGGTCACAAATGATCCCCATTTTTACAGTATCACGAAGACTCTGGCCCAGGCCTTGAATGCCGCCTATTCCTCCAGATCGAGGAGGAGAAGGAAGGAGGGAGAAAAGATCTTGGGGGCTCCAAGTCTGCAGCCATGGCAGGTAGGGGGGTGCCAATATGGATCCATTAATCTCGGTTCCCTTGGAGAGGGAATCCAGAGGGGAAGGAGGGGAACCGTCTCAACCTTCTTATGCTGCAAAAGATCAACAGGTTTGGCCAATCTAATTGCTAGAGACACAATCTTCTAAACCGCAGGCACCATGACAGAGAAATTTTGGTTTTAAACACTGCTAATTTTAAAAGGATGTATGCATTTTTAAATATACTCATGTCTTTATGTGTTTGTGATTAGCATAGTAAAAGTTTACATCTGTAACTTTGAAGGACACCCTGAGACCATCTAGCCCAACCCTCCTCTCTGCAGGAATCCCAGTGAAAGCTTCTCCCACTGATGGCTGCTCAGTCTTTGCGTCATCAGTGAAGGGGAGGCTGAACTCCTCTGCTTTAAGGGCTCAGCTCTGAAACGGCTCCTCCTTTCAGGAGGTTCTTCCTCTCCTTCAGCCGGAATCTCCTCTCTTGTTAAGTGAGGTTTGCCCCATTTTACGACCTTTCTTGCCTTTTCTGGTGAAGTGAATCATTGGAGTTGTTAAGCAAGTAACACGGTTGTTAAGTGAATCTGGCTTCCCTGTTGATTTTGTTCGTCAGAAGCCCCAAAAGGAGATCACGTGACCCTCAAACACCGTAACCATCATAAGTACATGCCAAGAATTCTCATTTTGATCACGTGACCCTGGGATGCTGCAATGAGCGTCTGAAAAACTGTCATAAGTCACTTTTTTCAATGCCCTTGTAACTTTGCACGGTCACTAAATGAACAGTTTCTCATAATCAACCTGAAGTTTTCTAGGCGTTTATGAATAATCTCTTTTTTTCTATGATTCATTTTTTGTCACCTGCTCTAGAATGTTCCCTATAACTTACCAATTGCATCAATTATATTTGTTAATATATATTTTGCCAGTATATGGTTGAGAAATTTTGCTGAACCTTTCTTTTTTATTTATGAAGATAGCAGAAGCACCTGTTTTTCTAAATAAGCATATTTTGATGTTAGACAACTGCAGAAGAAAGATTCAAATGTGTATAGGCTAAATGGTATTTTAAAAAAAGAGTTTAAGATTTTAAAATTCCTGGATGTTCCCCTTGTAGTTCCATCCTTTCCTGCAGAAAAATGAGTTTTGCAATATTTCTAATAATAAACTGTACTTGGATCAAAATGGAGATGTAGCAGCAGATCTGGGAATCTTCAGCTGGCTGATTCTCCCCAAGCAGGATCCCATCGAGCAGGAAATGGGGAGTTTGGAAAAACAGAGACTTACTATTGACGAAGATGCTCTTTCACGGCTAAAGTTGCTCAACAAGGTCGGAGAAATGTTGGTGTCTTTCCTCTTTTTCCAAAGACTTAGGACCCATTTCATGTGGACTAAGGCTAGTTACCAGGGTCAGTGACCTTCACTGAGAATTGAACAGGGGGAGCAGAAACCTTACAGTTTTCTTTCTATAGACCACTTGGGAGGCTTCAGTACTGTTGACCAAGGTGTTCTTCAGCTGCTGTAATATTGAAGACTGTTTTTAGCTTATACAGCCATGTCCAACCTGGGATGAGAAACCCTCAAGTTGTGGAGGTTGTGTTGTTAATAGGCTCAGGTTTGCT